>JAQQBG010000247.1:0-44843 GCA_032199755.1 Ambrosia artemisiifolia | reverse complement strand
CGCTTCCAGACACAGTTTTTATGGCCTAGTAACACGTTTTGCCAAAAAAAATCAAAGTTTGGTTCGCGGCAGTACGGACCCATTTTCACACCACTTTCTATTTTTAGAAGAAAACGAGCGATTTTTAAATCGATTCACGGGTCAATTTGGGGTGTAATTACGCTATTTTGCCGCTTCCAGACTCAGTTTTTATGGCCTAGGAACACGTTTTGCCAAAAAAAATCACAGTTTGGTTTGCGGCAGTACGGACCCATTTTCACACCACTTTCTATTTTTAGCAGAAACGAGCGATTTTTAAATCGAGTCACACATCAATTTGGTGAGTAATTACGCTATTCTGCAGCTTCCAGACTCAGTTTTTTATGGCCTAGGAACACGTTTTGCCAAAAAAAATCAAAGTTTGGTTCGCGGCAGTACGGACCCATTTTCACACCACTTTCTATTTTTAGCAGAAAACGAGCGATTTTTAAATCGATTCACGGGTCAATTTGGGGAGTAATTACGCTATTCTGCCGCTTCCAGACTCAGTTTTTATGGCCTAGGAACACGCTTTGCCAAAAAAAATCACAGTTTGGTTTGCGGCAGTACGGACCCATTTTCACACCACTTTATATTTTTAGCAGAAAACGAGCGATTTTTAAATCGAGTCACACATCAATTTGGTGAGTAATTACGCTATTCTGCAGCTTCCAGACTCAGTTTTTATGGCCTAGGAACACGTTTTGCCAAAAAAATCAAAGTGTGGTTCGCGGCAGTACGGACCCATTTTCACACCACTTTCTATTTTTAGCAGAAAACGAGCGATTTTTAAATCGATTCACGGGTCAATTTGGGGAGTAATTACGCTATTCTGCCGCTTCCAGACTCAGTTTTTATGGCCTAGGAACACGCTTTGCCAAAAAAAATCACAGTTTGGTTTGCGGCAGTACGGACCCATTTTCACACCACTTTATATTTTTAGCAGAAAACGAGCGATTTTTAAATCGAGTCACACATCAATTTGGTGAGTAATTACGCTATTCTGCAGCTTCAGACTCAGTTTTTATGGCCTAGGAACACGTTTTGCCAAAAAAAATCACAGTTTGGTTCGCGGCAGTACGGACCCATTTTCACACCACTTTCTATTTTTAGAAGAAAACGAGCGATTTTTAAATTGATTCACGGGTCAATTTGGGGAGTAATTACGCTATTCTGCCGCTTCCAGACTCAGTTTTTATGGCCTAGGAACACGTTTTGCCAAAAAAAATCAAAGTTTGGTTCGCGGCAGTACGGACCCATTTTCACACCACTTTCTATTTTTAGC
Organism: Ambrosia artemisiifolia; assembly: GCA_032199755.1. NCBI lineage: Eukaryota > Viridiplantae > Streptophyta > Magnoliopsida > Asterales > Asteraceae > Ambrosia > Ambrosia artemisiifolia. The sequence continues at coordinate 43,540 of JAQQBG010000247.1, read as the reverse complement.
AGAAAACGAGCGATTTTTAAATCGATTCACGGGTCAATTTGGGTAATAATTACGCTATTCTGCCGCTTCCAGACACAATTTTTATGCCCTAGTAACACGTTTTGCCAAAAAAAATCAAAGTTTGGTTCGCGGCAGTACGGACCCATTTTCACACCACTTTCTATTTTTAGCAGAAAACGAGCGATTTTTAAATCGATTCACGGGTCAATTTGGGTAGTAATTACGCTATTCTGCCGCTTCCAGACACAGTTTTTATGGCCTAGGAACACGTTTTGCCAAAAAAAATCACAGTTTTGGGGTTCGCGGCAGTACGGACCCATTTTCACACCACTTTCTATTTTTAGCAGAAAACGAGCGATTTTTAAATCGATTCACGGGTCAATTTGGGTAGTAATTACGCTATTCTGCCGCTTCCAGACACAGTTTTTATGGCCTAGGAACACGTTTTGCCAAAAAAAATCAAAGTTTGGTTCGCGGCAGTACGGACCCATTTCCACACCACTTTCTATTTTTAGCAGAAAACGAGCGATTTTTAAATCGATTCACGGGTCAATTTGGGTAGTAATTACGCTATTCTGCCGCTTCCAGACACAGTTTTTATGGCCTAGGAACACGTTTTGCCAAAAAAAATCAAAGTTTGGTTCGCGGCAGTACGGACCCATTTCCACACCACTTTCTATTTTTAGCAGAAAACGAGCGATTTTTAAATCGATTCACGGGTCAATTTGGGGAGTAATTACGCTATTCTGCCGCTTCCAGACTCAGTTTTTATGGCCTAGGAACACGCTTTGCCAAAAAAAATCACAGTTTGGTTCGTGGCAGTACGGACCCATTTTCACACCACTTTCTATTTTTAGAAGAAAACGAGCGATTTTTAAATCGATTCACGGGTCAATTTGGGGTGTAATTACGCTATTTTGCCGCTTCCAAACTCAGTTTTTATGGCCTAGGAACACGTTTTGCCAAAAAAAATCACAGTTTGGTTTGCGGCAGTACGGACCCATTTCCACACCACTTTCTATTTTTAGCAGAAAACGAGCGATTTTTAAATCGAGTCACACATCAATTTGGTGAGTAATTACGCTATTCTGCAGCTTCCAGACTCAGTTTTTATGGCCTAGGAACACGTTTTGCCAAAAAAATCAAAGTGTGGTTCGCGGCAGTACGGACCCATTTTCACACCACTTTCTATTTTTAGCAGAAAACGAGCGATTTTTAAATCGATTCACGGGTCAATTTGGGGAGTAATTACGCTATTCTGCCGCTTCCAGACTCAGTTTTTATGGCCTAGGAACACGCTTTGCCAAAAAAAATCACAGTTTGGTTTGCGGCAGTACGGACCCATTTTCACACCACTTTATATTTTTAGCAGAAAACGAGCGATTTTTAAATCGAGTCACACATCAATTTGGTGAGTAATTACGCTATTCTGCAGCTTCCAGACTCAGTTTTTATGGCCTAGGAACACGTTTTGCCAAAAAAAATCACAGTTTGGTTCGCGGCAGTACGGACCCATTTTCACACCACTTTCTATTTTTAGAAGAAAACGAGCGATTTTTAAATCGAGTCACACATCAATTTGGTGAGTAATTACGCTATTCTGCCGCTTCCAGACTCAGTTTTTATGGCCTAGGAACACGTTTTGCCAAAAAAAATCAAAGTTTGGTTCGCGGCAGTACGGACCCATTTTCACACCACTTTCTATTTTTAGCAGAAAACGAGCGATTTTTAAATCGATTCACGGGTCAATTTGGGTAATAATTACGCTATTCTGCCGCTTCCAGACACAATTTTTATGGCCTAGTAACACGTTTTGCCAAAAAAAATCAAAGTTTGGTTCGCGGCAGTACGGACCCATTTTCACACCACTTTCTATTTTTAGCAGAAAACGAGCGATTTTTAAATCGATTCACGGGTCAATTTGGGTAGTAATTACGCTATTCTGCCGCTTCCAGACACAGTTTTTATGGTCTAGGAACACGTTTTGCCAAAAAAAATCAAAGTTTGGTTCGCGGCAGTACGGACCCATTTCCACACCACTTTCTATTTTTAGCAGAAAACGAGCGATTTTTAAATCGATTCACGGGTCAATTTGGGGAGTAATTACGCTATTCTGCCGCTTCCAGACTCAGTTTTTATGGCCTAGGAACACGCTTTGCCAAAAAAAATCACAGTTTGGTTTGCGGCAGTACGGACCCATTTTCACACCACTTTATATTTTTAGCAGAAAACGAGCGATTTTTAAATCGAGTCACACATCAATTTGGTGAGTAATTACGCTATTCTGCAGCTTCCAGACTCAGTTTTTATGGCCTAGGAACACGTTTTGCCAAAAAAAATCAAAGTTTGGTTCGCGGCAGTACGGACCCATTTTCACACCACATTCTATTTTTAGCAGAAAACGAGCGATTTTTAAATCGATTCACGGGTCAATTTGGGTAATAATTACGCTATTCTGCCGCTTCCAGACACAGTTTTTATGGCCTAGTAACACGTTTTGCCAAAAAAAATCAAAGTTTGGTTCGCGGCAGTACGGACCCATTTTCACACCACTTTCTATTTTTAGAAGAAAACGAGCGATTTTTAAATCGATTCACGGGTCAATTTGGGGTGTAATTACGCTATTTTGCCGCTTCCAGACTCAGTTTTTATGGCCTAGGAACACGTTTTGCCAAAAAAAATCACAGTTTGGTTTGCGGCAGTACGGACCCATTTTCACACCACTTTCTATTTTTAGCAGAAAACGAGCGATTTTTAAATCGAGTCACACATCAATTTGGTGAGTAATTACGCTATTCTGCAGCTTCCAGACTCAGTTTTTATGGCCTAGGAACACGTTTTGCCAAAAAAAATCAAAGTTTGGTTCGCGGCAGTACGGACCCATTTTCACACCACTTTCTATTTTTAGCAGAAAACGAGCGATTTTTAAATCGATTCACGGGTCAATTTGGGAGTAATTACGCTATTCTGCCGCTTCCAGACTCAGTTTTTATGGCCTAGGAACACGCTTTGCCAAAAAAAATCACAGTTTGGTTTGCGGCAGTACGGACCCATTTTCACACCACTTTATATTTTTAGCAGAAAACGAGCGATTTTTAAATCGAGTCACACATCAATTTGGTGAGTAATTACGCTATTCTGCAGCTTCCAGACTCAGTTTTTATGGCCTAGGAACACGTTTTGTTAAAAAAAATCACAGTTTGGTTTGCGGCAGTACGGACCCATTTTCACACCACTTTATATTTTTAGCAGAAAACGAGCGATTTTTAAATCGAGTCACACATCAATTTGGTGAGTAATTACGCTATTCTGCAGCTTCCAGACTCAGTTTTTATGGCCTAGGAACACGTTTTGCCAAAAAAAATCACAGTTTGGTTCGCGGCAGTACGGACCCATTTTCACACCACTTTCTATTTTTAGAAGAAAACGAGCGATTTTTAAATCGAGTCACACATCAATTTGGTGAGTAATTACGCTATTCTGCCGCTTCCAGACTCAGTTTTTATGGCCTAGGAACACGTTTTGCCAAAAAAAATCAAAGTTTGGTTCGCGGCAGTACGGACCCATTTTCACACCACTTTCTATTTTTAGCAGAAAACGAGCGATTTTTAAATCGATTCACGGGTCAATTTGGGTAATAATTACGCTATTCTGCCGCTTCCAGACACAATTTTTATGGCCTAGTAACACGTTTTGCCAAAAAAAATCAAAGTTTGGTTCGCGGCAGTACGGACCCATTTTCACACCACTTTCTATTTTTAGCAGAAAACGAGCGATTTTTAAATCGATTCACGGGTCAATTTGGGTAGTAATTACGCTATTCTGCCGCTTCCAGACACAGTTTTTATGGTCTAGGAACACGTTTTGCCAAAAAAAATCAAAGTTTGGTTCGCGGCAGTACGGACCCATTTCCACACCACTTTCTATTTTTAGCAGAAAACGAGCGATTTTTAAATCGATTCACGGGTCAATTTGGGGAGTAATTACGCTATTCTGCCGCTTCCAGACTCAGTTTTTATGGCCTAGGAACACGCTTTGCCAAAAAAAAATCACAGTTTGGTTTGCGGCAGTACGGACCCATTTTCACACCACTTTATATTTTTAGCAGAAAACGAGCGATTTTTAAATCGAGTCACACATCAATTTGGTGAGTAATTACGCTATTCTGCAGCTTCCAGACTCAGTTTTTATGGCCTAGGAACACGTTTTGCCAAAAAAAATCAAAGTTTGGTTCGCGGCAGTACGGACCCATTTTCACACCACATTCTATTTTTAGCAGAAAACGAGCGATTTTTAAATCGATTCACGGGTCAATTTGGGTAATAATTACGCTATTCTGCCGCTTCCAGACACAGTTTTTATGGCCTAGTAACACGTTTTGCCAAAAAAAATCAAAGTTTCGTTCGCGGCAGTACGGACCCATTTTCACACCACTTTCTATTTTTAGAAGAAAACGAGCGATTTTTAAATCGATTCACGGGTCAATTTGGGGTGTAATTACGCTATTTTGCCGCTTCCAGACTCAGTTTTTATGGCCTAGGAACACGTTTTGCCAAAAAAAATCACAGTTTGGTTTGCGGCAGTACGGACCCATTTTCACACCACTTTCTATTTTTAGCAGAAAACGAGCGATTTTTAAATCGAGTCACACATCAATTTGGTGAGTAATTACGCTATTCTGCAGCTTCCAGACTCAGTTTTTATGGCCTAGGAACACGTTTTGCCAAAAAAAATCAAAGTTTGGTTCGCGGCAGTACGGACCCATTTTCACACCACTTTCTATTTTTAGCAGAAAACGAGCGATTTTTAAATCGATTCACGGGTCAATTTGGGGAGTAATTACGCTATTCTGCCGCTTCCAGACTCAGTTTTTATGGCCTAGGAACACGCTTTGCCAAAAAAAATCACAGTTTGGTTTGCGGCAGTACGGACCCATTTTCACACCACTTTATATTTTTAGCAGAAAACGAGCGATTTTTAAATCGAGTCACACATCAATTTGGTGAGTAATTACGCTATTCTGCAGCTTCCAGACTCAGTTTTTATGGCCTAGGAACACGTTTTGTTAAAAAAAATCACAGTTTGGTTCGCGGCAGTACGGACCCATTTTCACACCACTTTCTATTTTTAGAAGAAAACGAGCGATTTTTAAATCGATTCACGGGTCAATTTGGGGAGTAATTACGCTATTCTGCCGCTTCCAGACTCAGTTTTTATGGCCTAGGAACACGCTTTGCCAAAAAAAATCACAGTTTGGTTTGCGGCAGTACGGACCCATTTTCACACCACTTTATATTTTTAGCAGAAAACGAGCGATTTTTAAATCGAGTCACACATCAATTTGGTGAGTAATTACGCTATTCTGCAGCTTCCAGACTCAGTTTTTATGGCCTAGGAACACGTTTTGCCAAAAAAAATCAAAGTTTGGTTCGCGGCAGTACGGACCCATTTTCACACCACTTTCTATTTTTAGCAGAAAACGAGCGATTTTTAAATCGATTCACTGGTCAATTTGGGTAATAATTACGCTATTCTGCCGCTTCCAGACACAGTTTTTATGGCCTAGTAACACGTTTTGCCAAAAAAAATCAAAGTTTGGTTCGCGACAGTACGGACCCATTTTCACACCACTTTCTATTTTTAGAAGAAAACGAGCGATTTTTAAATCGATTCACGGGTCAATTTGGGGTGTAATTACGCTATTTTGCCGCTTCCAGACTCAGTTTTTATGGCCTAGGAAAACGTTTTGCCAAAAAAAATCACAGTTTGGTTTGCGGCAGTACGGACCCATTTTCACACCACTTTCTATTTTTAGCAGAAAACGAGCGATTTTTAAATCGAGTCACACATCAATTTGGTGAGTAATTACGCTATTCTGCAGCTTCCAGACTCAGTTTTTATGGCCTAGGAACACGTTTTGCCAAAAAAAATCAAAGTTTGGTTCGCGGCAGTACGGACCCATTTTCACACCACTTTCTATTTTTAGCAGAAAACGAGCGATTTTTAAATCGATTCACGGGTCAATTTGGGGAGTAATTACGCTATTCTGCCGCTTCCAGACTCAGTTTTTATGGCCTAGGAACACGCTTTGCCAAAAAAAATCACAGTTTGGTTTGCGGCAGTACGGACCCATTTTCACACCACTTTATATTTTTAGCAGAAAACGAGCGATTTTTAAATCGAGTCACACATCAATTTGGTGAGTAATTACGCTATTCTGCAGCTTCCAGACTCAGTTTTTATGGCCTAGGAACACGTTTTGCCAAAAAAAATCACAGTTTGGTTCGCGGCAGTACGGACCCATTTTCACACCACTTTCTATTTTTAGAAGAAAACGAGCGATTTTTAAATCGATTCACGGGTCAATTTGGGGAGTAATTACGCTATTCTGCCGCTTCCAGACTCAGTTTTTATGGCCTAGGAACACGTTTTGCCAAAAAAAATCAAAGTTTGGTTCGCGGCAGTACGGACCCATTTTCACACCACTTTCTATTTTTAGCAGAAAACGAGCGATTTTTAAATCGATTCACGGGTCAATTTGGGTAATAATTACGCTATTCTGCCGCTTCCAGACACAGTTTTTATGGCCTAGTAACACGTTTTGCCAAAAAAAATCAAAGTTTGGTTCGCGGCAGTACGGACCCATTTTCACACCACTTTCTATTTTTAGCAGAAAACGAGCGATTTTTAAATCGATTCACGGGTCAATTTGGGTAGTAATTACGCTATTCTGCCGCTTCCAGACACAGTTTTTATGGCCTAGGAACACGTTTTGCCAAAAAAAATCAAAGTTTGGTTCGCGGCAGTACGGACCCATTTCCACACCACTTTCTATTTTTAGCAGAAAACGAGCGATTTTTAAATCGATTCACGGGTCAATTTGGGGAGTAATTACGCTATTCTGCCGCTTCCAGACTCAGTTTTTATGGCCTAGGAACACGCTTTGCCAAAAAAAATCACAGTTTGGTTTGCGGCAGTACGGACCCATTTTCACACCACTTTATATTTTTAGCAGAAAACGAGCGATTTTTAAATCGAGTCACACATCAATTTGGTGAGTAATTACGCTATTCTGCAGCTTCCAGACTCAGTTTTTATGGCCTAGGAACACGTTTTGCCAAAAAAAATCAAAGTTTGGTTCGCGGCAGTACGGACCCATTTTCACACCACTTTCTATTTTTAGCAGAAAACGAGCGATTTTTAAATCGATTCACTGGTCAATTTGGGTAATAATTACGCTATTCTGCCGCTTCCAGACACAGTTTTTATGGCCTAGTAACACGTTTTGCCAAAAAAAATCAAAGTTTGGTTCGCGACAGTACGGACCCATTTTCACACCACTTTCTATTTTTAGAAGAAAACGAGCGATTTTTAAATCGATTCACGGGTCAATTTGGGGTGTAATTACGCTATTTTGCCGCTTCCAGACTCAGTTTTTATGGCCTAGGAAAACGTTTTGCCAAAAAAAATCACAGTTTGGTTTGCGGCAGTACGGACCCATTTTCACACCACTTTCTATTTTTAGCAGAAAACGAGCGATTTTTAAATCGAGTCACACATCAATTTGGTGAGTAATTACGCTATTCTGCAGCTTCCAGACTCAGTTTTTATGGCCTAGGAACACGTTTTGCCAAAAAAAATCAAAGTTTGGTTCGCGGCAGTACGGACCCATTTTCACACCACTTTCTATTTTTAGCAGAAAACGAGCGATTTTTAAATCGATTCACGGGTCAATTTGGGGAGTAATTACGCTATTCTGCCGCTTCCAGACTCAGTTTTTATGGCCTAGGAACACGCTTTGCCAAAAAAAATCACAGTTTGGTTTGCGGCAGTACGGACCCATTTTCACACCACTTTATATTTTTAGCAGAAAACGAGCGATTTTTAAATCGAGTCACACATCAATTTGGTGAGTAATTACGCTATTCTGCAGCTTCCAGACTCAGTTTTTATGGCCTAGGAACACGTTTTGCCAAAAAAAATCACAGTTTGGTTCGCGGCAGTACGGACCCATTTTCACACCACTTTCTATTTTTAGAAGAAAACGAGCGATTTTTAAATCGATTCACGGGTCAATTTGGGGAGTAATTACGCTATTCTGCCGCTTCCAGACTCAGTTTTTATGGCCTAGGAACACGTTTTGCCAAAAAAAATCAAAGTTTGGTTCGCGGCAGTACGGACCCATTTTCACACCACTTTCTATTTTTAGCAGAAAACGAGCGATTTTTAAATCGATTCACGGGTCAATTTGGGTAATAATTACGCTATTCTGCCGCTTCCAGACTCAGTTTTTATGGCCTAGTAACACGTTTTGCCAAAAAAAATCAAAGTTTGGTTCGCGGCAGTACGGACCCATTTTCACACCACTTTCTATTTTTAGCAGAAAACGAGCGATTTTTAAATCGATTCACGGGGCAATTTGGGTAGTAATTACGCTATTCTGCCGCTTCCAGACACAGTTTTTATGGCCTAGGAACACGTTTTGCCAAAAAAAATCAAAGTTTGGTTCGCGGCAGTACGGACCCATTTCCACACCACTTTCTATTTTTAGCAGAAAACGAGCGATTTTTAAATCGATTCACGGGTCAATTTGGGGAGTAATTACGCTATTCTGCCGCTTCCAGACTCAGTTTTTATGGCCTAGGAACACGTTTTGCAAAAAAAATCACAGTTTGGTTTGCGGCAGTACGGACCCATTTTTACACCACTTTCTATTTTTAGCAAAAAACGAGCGATTTTTAAATCGATTCACGGGTCAATTTGGGTAGTAATTACGCTATTCTGCCGCTTCCAGACACAGTTTTTATGGCCTATGAACACGTTTTGCCAAAAAAAATCAAAGTTTGGTTCGCGGCAGTACGGACCCATTTCCACACCACTTTCTATTTTTAGCAGAAAACGAGCGATTTTTAAATCGATTCACGGGTCAATTTGGGGAGTAATTACGCTATTCTGCCGCTTCCAGACTCAGTTTTTATGGCCTAGGAACACGCTTTGCCAAAAAAAATCACAGTTTGGTTTGCGGCAGTACGGACCCATTTTCACACCACTTTATATTTTTAGCAGAAAACGAGCGATTTTTAAATCGAGTCACACATCAATTTGGTGAGTAATTACGCTATTCTGCAGCTTCCAGACTCAGTTTTTACTGCCTAGGAACACGTTTTGCCAAAAAAAATCAAAGTTTGGTTCGCGGCAGTACGGACCCATTTTCACACCACTTTCTATTTTTAGCAGAAAACGAGCTATTTTTAAATCGATTCACGGGTCAATTTGGGTAATAATTACGCTATTCTGCCGCTTCCAGACACAGTTTTTATGGCCTAGTAACACGTTTTGCCAAAAAAAATCAAAGTTTGGTTCGCGGCAGTACGGACCCATTTCCACACCACTTTCTATTTTTAGCAGAAAACGAGCGATTTTTAAATCGATTCACGGGTCAATTTGGGGAGTAATTACGCTATTGTAACATTCGTATTTTTCGTTTTTAACATTCTAGTCCTTGTATTCTTGTAACTTGTCACTCTATACCCTTGTAAACCCGAGCCTATGATCAATGGAAAAGTATTTTGTCAATTACATTTAATCTTAATCTATTTCATTTATTCTATAAATTCTACGTGACGCAAACTATATGTAACGTCGCGTGATTTTTAATTTTCATGTATTTTAAATTCTATACTTAACGAAATCCAAGTTCGCCTTTATTCGCTTCTTCTATGTTACTCCTACCAATTCGTGACGAGCCGTCATTATAATTAATCCTATTCAATTTAGACATTAAAACTATAAACTCATTTAGTTAAGATCCTAATATATATATATATATATATATATATATATTTATTTTAAAACATACATGTTCATAATAATAATGTTCTTAATTAAAAAAAAAAATGATGAAACGTGATTTCTATTTGGTGAGTTTGACTTTTTGGCACCACATAATACAACACAAAAGTTTATGTTGATCGTTTGTTTTATTTTTATTTTTTTTGTCGATGTCAAAGCAGCAGAGCACAAGCCTTCACCATTCCATATTAATCTAACTCAACCCCCCACTTAATCTCTTTCTAACCACCCCATTAACTCTATTTAATACCCAACCAACTCACCCCATCTATAAATACCACTCCTCTCCACCCTTTAATCCTTTGTTCATCCATAATCTCTTCACAATCACTCTCTAATCCTCTAAGTTTTGAGCAAACTTCCTGATTACACATCAGTAAGTTTTCCAAGCTCAAACCTTCTTTCTTTTTAGTTTTTCCTTCTCTTTTCTATCCAAAACTCCTTGGAGAAACCTCTAGGATCTTCCCCATGTTTATCCACAGAAGTGTGATAAGGGTAGAGCACCTAAAAGAGGTCCCAAATGGGTTTATTTTCTGAATTGTTTTTATGTCCTAAGAATGTTTGTTGTGAAGGAACCAACCAAGTCTATTAACAATCTAATGTTAGATGGATTTGTGCTATGGTATTGGTTATACTATGTATTATTATTAACTTACTTTCAATCTTCTATCTTATTATCCTATTATTAATCTTTGGAAGGTTTGTGGTTACACCCTACCTTACCAACTCTCTTGACCCTTCTTGTGCTACGGATTTATCCACACTAGAAAGGGAAAATCCCGTGTCCAAAACCCACGTTTATTTCATAAGCGAAGTGGTTATGACATGAACCTATCAATTGGATTCACATTCCTAACTTTATACCATCCAAATCATCTACGATGGTTTTGTGCTTGGTCTAACTTAATCTCATGACCATCCGGATTGCCCTAAAGGCAATTTGTGCTTGGTTTGCCTAAAAGGCTTGCATGACTCTCGTGAATCTATAATCTAAAACTCGAACCTAAGACTTTAATTCTTAATTCTAGTTAATCGGAGCTAAAGCTTAATCTTCCAAGACTTATCTTTGGTACTATATCAAGACGCACCCAAAGGTGAGTCATACTTGTCCCCTTTTCTTTTATCACTTTTGGGACCAACATGTATCATATGCAAAACACACTAATTCTTTTATAAACACACATGCTCAATCTATTAAACATACTTATATGCTAATTGCCATGCTTACGATTCTTGATACTTAAACATAATTCATTAACTATTATTAGCCCACTTAACATGTATAGCGCTATAGGAGTAGCACCCCGCCCCCTTTATGGGTCATTGTTAAGAAAGAAACGGACCTAGCATGAATATGTTAGGTATATGCAGTGGTACTCGCGGGTTTGAGTTATGTTCTTTGTATGGTTTGTATGTGCAATGCTATAGTATGAGATTCGAGTAAATCATTCTAATTACTACGTATGTAAACCAAAACTAGTATGCTCACCAATGCTTTATGTGTTGACGGATATTTTATACATGTTGCAGGAAATATTTGATGCGATGATTCAAGAAACTCATTAGGATTGGACTTAGAAACGCACCGCTTTAATCTTTGAAATCATGAATGTTGTATTTCTTTTGAACAATTTGTACTACTTGTTTTTAGTATTATGAAATGAAATCTTTAAATTATATTGTCATGAATTCTAGTGTCATGAAGTCTTTGAACAATCTATCCCAAGTCTCGCCCCGATGTATTCCGCCATCGGTTGGGGTGTGACAGATTGGTATCAGAGCCATGACTATAGGGATTTAGGAAAATTGCCATGATTGTCCTAGACTATAGTTAGGAACCTATTTGACCATTCTTTTATCATGCTTAATATACTTGTGCTCCCTAATTGCTTCTACTCCATTCTCTTGGTCCTTAAAATTTACCTTCCTATTTGTGGACTACTCTACACTCGAAGACGCTCGTATAACACAAACGAAAGGAAATCACTGAAATAGGCGTGAAACCCTCACTTTGGTGATAACTTTCAATCCGCGTAAAATCTTTGTGTTTTTGAAACTACACCAAGATAGGAGTGATATCCTCACCTTGGTGGAAATTTCACAATTCTCGTTCTAGTGGACACTTACCAATTGAAGGTTGGAATTAATTTTCTTACCACATTGGACAAAGTGTACAAACCACACTCAAAGAAACGACCTCGCTAAGATAGGAGTGAAATCCACAACTTAGCGACTAGTTTCAATCCTTGATATTTTTTTTTAATCTCGCTAAAGTCTCAAATTCACTAATGACAAGAAACATGTAGTAACTGGAAGGGTGAATACCGTTAACCGCGGGTTCGGGGAGAGTATTTCCACCTATTAAGCCAAAGCATGTTTTAAACTCAAAGGTAAATTCGAACCACTTTGGTTAGTCTTAGTTCCGTTCCGGAACACTCCAATTGCTTGCTTAAAACAAGCCTCTCATTTTATGTTAATATTATTTTCAATGTTGTTTTCATGCTATGTTTTCACTACATATATTCGATTTACTTTTTATTTTTTTTCTACTCACATACAATCTCATGACTCGCATTTCAAGCTACTCTAGCGATCTCCAAACGATACTAATAATCGCAAAACCAACACGAATCGAAACTTCCTTATGATTAACTATGTGCTCTATACTTGCTTATACATACGTGTTATGCTATTTTAACAATGTGAAACTTGCGTACTATACGTGTAACTAGAACTTGCATACTAAATCTATGAGAACAACTTGAGCTTATGTATTTTGTTTATCTAAATTTGCATCAATTTCACCGATCTAATCTTACCCGCAAGCTTTTCATTGGTAACCAAAATTTTAGTAACTTATTTCCTAAATTCAAAAGTCACTTTGTTAAAAAACGTTTATACAAATCTTCTCATGTATGATTCTCGTAGATGTCTTCCCGTCTCAACAGCATCGACCTCAACCAACTGGCGAGCCTCATTGCCCAAGAATTAGTCAAGATTCTCCCTAACCTAGAGACGCCAACAAACCCAATTCCAAACCCCGGCGATAACATCCAAGTCAGCACAAACCATGTAGATACTAAACCTACTACCCATACCCCTACCAAACAAACGAAAAAGGGTAACCGAAAACGCAAAAACCTCAAACGAAACCACACTTCGACAACTCCTAAGACACCGAATCCCAACAAAAAGCAGTATCGTGGAACCTTTCCGCTATGCGACAGTTGTAAATATCACCTTCCCACTCACACACAATGCCGTATATGCGCCAACTGTGGTGCATATGGTCATTTAGCCAAAACATGTCGCTACACCACTAAACCACGACCCGAACAACCTACTAGTACCAACTCATTCACTAAAAACAATGGATGGCTATGCTCCGAGTGCAACGACCCAACCCATGAATGCAACCAATGCCCAAGACTTGCCTTGGTGATCTACGATGCTGGAAAACCCACTCACCACACTAAAGAAGATTGATTTTTCTTTTCTCTAAAAAAAATGAGAATTTCCCTTATGTAATGTTTTCAAGAAATTATTCAGATGTGAAATTTACTTTTATTAATTATGAAATATCATCGTTATCTTAGGTTACAATCATAATTTATCGGCAAAATTCTAACATCGCAAAACCCTTTTCTCCTCGCATACAATCTTTTTCAAATTTTTGAACAAAATTCTTCCTACTATTCCTAAGAGGATGCCTATTTCTCTATAAAATCCTCACTTTCAACCTTCAAACCACTAACAAATGTGTGTCAAGTCGGTATGACAAACGAGATTTTAAATGGTAAAAGTGTTTAAAATAAATTTTCTTTTGCAAACAAGACTTGTGAGCAAAATCAAATAACCTGTTTTTTTTTATTATCCCAAAACCTTTTCTCTTGAAATCGCATCACGAGTCAAAATAATCATCAACGCCAAACTAAAATTATCAATAAACTATTTTCCTCGTTAATAAAATGAATTTTTCATAAATCAAACATCCATCTTAGATAAGACTTTTACACTAAATTTTCTCCACTACAATCAAATTCGCCTTTCTTTAACATACAATGGACTAAATTATTTTACCACCAAACTTGACCATTGGTCTTGAAAAGCAAAAAAAAATAATAAAATAAATAAATAAATAAATAAATAAATAAATAAAAATCCCTCGTGGAGTCATAAACTTGATTGGTAATTGGCCACCCTTTTGTTTTCTTTTGTTTTATACATTTTAACGTAACCACCAATACACAAACCTACGCCATTACGCCACGATACCATATACCTATGCCAAAAACTCGTACGCACCACAACATCAAAAACTTACTTAATGCCTTTTCACATATGTGCTTACATGTCACGTTGCTTGCTATGTTTACAACATTAAAACTGTTTAAATGTCTTAGTTTCATTTCTTGCCCTTGGTGTGTAAGTATTTGTGTTCACTAGCGACCCACACATGACGAAGGCAAAATTATTTGGACCATACGACAACTAGACTAATTACGGGTGCACACGTAATTACGATAATTGGCCGCATGGAAAACATAACGAGCCCTATTGTGTGTAATCTAACATGACTCGAATAACAACGCGGATGGAGTATGATAACGACATGGTACGCCCTACAACGTAAATGTCCGGTCATGCTACCAAAAGTAGAGTTATTCGCGCCATGAGAAGTTGGGTTTCGAATTAAAAATTCTAATCAACACGTATATTATTTGTTTTTGGTAATACCACTTAAATTGTAGTTCACTAGTCTAAATATTTTTTGTATCACTTATCCCTTAGGCATACCATAACTTTGTTTGAACCACACTCTTTACTATGTAACATCATCCATGCTATGAATAATCTATGCTTGCAATCTACATCAAACTCCACTCTTTCCTCATGCGTTCCTTGCTTAATCATCAATCCTTCGTTTTCAAAAGTCGTTTTCTAAGGCCCGTAAACTTTGGCCTGATACTCTAAAAGCTCTTATACAACTAAAACAAGATTTTCTCTCACTCTCTCATACTTCCTTGACTAACTATATACCGGATTTCCAAAACTAAATAACAACTACTTATTTCGCCAAAATATTGTTTCCATATAGTCCAATTTCTCATTTACTTAATCCCCTCTACAAGTTTTCTAACTAAAAGTTTCGACCTCGTGCAAACCAAATAACTAGTACTAACTACTACTCATTCCCACATCTAGTCACTCATTATACTCATGTTTTTACTATTACACCCACTTACCCAAGACACTTATTCTGCAAGCCAACAATTTCTACTAATTCATATATGATATACCGTATAACTACCTATTTTACCAAAATTCTATATAATGTATGATATACTTAACTAGCTTCAATTTTCACTATTTTGCACGTACAAGTATCTATTTTTCCAAAGATTTCTATATGTTATACAAATATACTTACTTACCTTCACAAGGTTTTCGTTTTTTTTCATATGGTATACTTACTATTGCTACTTCATATACACTATGAAGATGCTTATTTTCCAAAAACTTTTTATCATTTCATGTATATATTATACTACATATTTACTTTTCTTCAAAATTGCTGCGTATACAAACCTATTTATACATACCCCTTATTTCACTATTTACAAAATGCTTACGTCGGTTAAGTTCTCAAATTTCTACCTACGACATTAGGTTAAAATTCTAAAAGTACTTCTCTTACGAACATAATTATCGCACAGTGACTAGATACCGTATTCGATTTAAACATAATAAACTAACAAGCTTTGTTCTCATATCAAACCACATACCTAATTTTTCAAAATGCTGACTTTTAATTAAATTTCGAGACGAAATTTCCTAAAGTAGGGGAGACTGTAACATTCGTATTTTTCGTTTTTAACATTCTAGTCCTTGTATTCTTGTAACTTGTCACTCTATACCCTTGTAAACCCGAGCCTATGATCAATGGAAAAGTATTTTGTCAATTACATTTAATCTTAATCTATTTCATTTATTCTATAAATTCTACGTGACGCAAACTATATGTAACGTCGCGTGATTTTTAATTTTCATGTATTTTAAATTCTATACTTAACGAAATCCAAGTTCGCCTTTATTCGCTTCTTCTATGTTACTCCTACCAATTCGTGACGAGCCGTCATTATAATTAATCCTATTCAATTTAGACATTAAAACTATAAACTCATTTAGTTAAGATCCTAATATATATATATATATATATATTTATTTTAAAACATACATGTTCATAATAATAATGTTCTTAATTAAAAAAAAAAAATGATGAAACGTGATTTCTATTTGGTGAGTTTGACTTTTTGGCACCACATAATACAACACAAAAGTTTATGTTGATCGTTTGTTTTATTTTTATTTTTTTTGTCGATGTCAAAGCAGCAGAGCACAAGCCTTCACCATTCCATATTAATCTAACTCAACCCCCCACTTAATCTCTTTCTAACCACCCCATTAACTCTATTTAATACCCAACCAACTCACCCCATCTATAAATACCACTCCTCTCCACCCTTTAATCCTTTGTTCATCCATAATCTCTTCACAATCACTCTCTAATCCTCTAAGTTTTGAGCAAACTTCCTGATTACACATCAGTAAGTTTTCCAAGCTCAAACCTTCTTTCTTTTTAGTTTTTCCTTCTCTTTTCTATCCAAAACTCCTTGGAGAAACCTCTAGGATCTTCCCCATGTTTATCCACAGAAGTGTGATAAGGGTAGAGCACCTAAAAGAGGTCCCAAATGGGTTTATTTTCTGAATTGTTTTTATGTCCTAAGAATGTTTGTTGTGAAGGAACCAACCAAGTCTATTAACAATCTAATGTTAGATGGATTTGTGCTATGGTATTGGTTATACTATGTATTATTATTAACTTACTTTCAATCTTCTATCTTATTATCCTATTATTAATCTTTGGAAGGTTTGTGGTTACACCCTACCTTACCAACTCTCTTGACCCTTCTTGTGCTACGGATTTATCCACACTAGAAAGGGAAAATCCCGTGTCCAAAACCCACGTTTATTTCATAAGCGAAGTGGTTATGACATGAACCTATCAATTGGATTCACATTCCTAACTTTATACCATCCAAATCATCTACGATGGTTTTGTGCTTGGTCTAACTTAATCTCATGACCATCCGGATTGCCCTAAAGGCAATTTGTGCTTGGTTTGCCTAAAAGGCTTGCATGACTCTCGTGAATCTATAATCTAAAACTCGAACCTAAGACTTTAATTCTTAATTCTAGTTAATCGGAGCTAAAGCTTAATCTTCCAAGACTTATCTTTGGTACTATATCAAGACGCACCCAAAGGTGAGTCATACTTGTCCCCTTTTCTTTTATCACTTTTGGGACCAACATGTATCATATGCAAAACACACTAATTCTTTTATAAACACACATGCTCAATCTATTAAACATACTTATATGCTAATTGCCATGCTTACGATTCTTGATACTTAAACATAATTCATTAACTATTATTAGCCCACTTAACATGTATAGCGCTATAGGAGTAGCACCCCGCCCCCTTTATGGGTCATTGTTAAGAAAGAAACGGACCTAGCATGAATATGTTAGGTATATGCAGTGGTACTCGCGGGTTTGAGTTATGTTCTTTGTATGGTTTGTATGTGCAATGCTATAGTATGAGATTCGAGTAAATCATTCTAATTACTACGTATGTAAACCAAAACTAGTATGCTCACCAATGCTTTATGTGTTGACGGATATTTTATACATGTTGCAGGAAATATTTGATGCGATGATTCAAGAAACTCATTAGGATTGGACTTAGAAACGCACCGCTTTAATCTTTGAAATCATGAATGTTGTATTTCTTTTGAACAATTTGTACTACTTGTTTTTAGTATTATGAAATGAAATCTTTAAATTATATTGTCATGAATTCTAGTGTCATGAAGTCTTTGAACAATCTATCCCAAGTCTCGCCCCGATGTATTCCGCCATCGGTTGGGGTGTGACAGCTATTCTGCCGCTTCCAGACTCAGTTTTTATGGCCTAGGAACACGTTTTGCCAAAAAAAATCACAGTTTGGTTTGCGGCAGTACGGACCCATTTTTACACCACTTTCTATTTTTAGCAAAAAACGAGCGATTTTTAAATCGATTCACGGGTCAATTTGGGTAGTAATTACGCTATTCTGCCGCTTCCAAACACAGTTTTTATGGCCTATGAACACGTTTTGCCAAAAAAAATCAAAGTTTGGTTCGCGGCAGTACGGACCCATTTCCACACCACTTTCTATTTTTAGCAGAAAACGAGCGATTTTTAAATCGATTCACGGGTCAATTTGGGGAGTAATTACGCTATTCTGCCGCTTCCAGACTCAGTTTTTATGGCCTAGGAACACGCTTTGCCAAAAAAAATCACAGTTTGGTTTGCGGCAGTACGGACCCATTTTCACACCACTTTATATTTTTAGCAGAAAACGAGCGATTTTTAAATCGAGTCACACATCAATTTGGTGAGTAATTACGCTATTCTGCAGCTTCCAGACTCAGTTTTTATGGCCTAGGAACACGTTTTGCCAAAAAAAATCAAAGTTTGGTTCGCGGCAGTACGGACCCATTTTCACACCACTTTCTATTTTTAGTAGAAAACGAGCTATTTTTAAATCGATTCACGGGTCAATTTGGGTAATAATTACGCTATTCTGCCGCTTCCAGACACAGTTTTTATGGCCTAGTAACACGTTTTGCCAAAAAAAATCAAAGTTTGGTTCGCGGCAGTACGGACCCATTTCCACACCACTTTCTATTTTTAGCAGAAAACGAGCGATTTTTAAATCGATTCACGGGTCAATTTGGGGAGTAATTACGCTATTCTGCCGCTTCCAGACTCAGTTTTTATGGCCTAGGAACACGCTTTGCCAAAAAAAATCACAGTTTGGTTTGCGGCAGTACGGACCCATTTTCACACCACTTTCTATTTTTAGCAGAAAACGAACGATTTTTAAATCGAGTCACACATCAATTTGGTGAGTAATTACGCTATTCTGAAGCTTCCAGACTCAGTTTTTATGGCCTAGGAACACGTTTTGCCAAAAAAAATCAAAGTTTGGTTCGCGGCAGTACGAACCCATTTTCACACCACTTTCTATTTTTAGCAGAAAACGAGCGATTTTTAAAACGATTCACGGGTCAATTTGGGGAGTAATTACGCTATTCTGCCGCTTCCAGACTCAGTTTTTATGGCCTAGGAACACGTTTTGCCAAAAAAAATCACAGTTTGGTTCGTGGCAGTACGGACCCATTTTCACACCACTTTCTATTTTTAGAAGAAAACGAGCGATTTTTAAATCGATTCACGGGTCAATTTGGGGAGTAATTACGCTATTTTGCCGCTTCCAGACTCAGTTTTTATGGCCTAGGAACACGTTTTGCCAAAAAAAATCACAGTTTGGTTTGCGGCAGTACGGACCCATTTTTACACCACTTTCTATTTTTAGCAGAAAACGAGCGATTTTTAAATCGATTCACGGGTCAATTTGGGTAGTAATTACGCTATTCTGCCGCTTCCAGACACAGTTTTTATGGCCTAGGAACACGTTTTGCCAAAAAAAATCAAAGTTTGGTTCGCGGCAGTACGGACCCATTTCCACACCACTTTCTATTTTTAGCAGAAAACGAGCGATTTTTAAATCGATTCACGGGTCAATTTGGGGAGTAATTACGCTATTCTGCCGCTTCCAGACTCAGTTTTTATGGCCTAGGAACACGCTTTGCCAAAAAAAATCACAGTTTGGTTTGCGGCAGTACGGACCCATTTTCACACCACTTTATATTTTTAGCAGAAAACGAGCGATTTTTAAATCGAGTCACACATCAATTTGGTGAGTAATTACGCTATTCTGCAGCTTCCAGACTCAGTTTTTATGGCCTAGGAACACGTTTTGCCAAAAAAAATCAAAGTTTGGTTCGCGGCAGTACGGACCCATTTTCACACCACTTTCTATTTTTAGCAGAAAACGAGCGATTTTTAAATCGATTCACGGGTCAATTTGGGTAATAATTACGCTATTCTGCCGCTTCCAGACACAGTTTTTATGGCCTAGTAACACGTTTTGCCAAAAAAAATCAAAGTTTGGTTCGCGGCAGTACGGACCCATTTCCACACCACTTTCTATTTTTAGCAGAAAACGAGCGATTTTTAAATCGATTCACGGGTCAATTTGGGGAGTAATTACGCTATTCTGCCGCTTCCAGACTCAGTTTTTATGGCCTAGGAACACGCTTTGCCAAAAAAAATCACAGTTTGGTTTGCGGCAGTACGGACCCATTTTCACACCACTTTCTATTTTTAGCAGAAAACGAACGATTTTTAAATCGAGTCACACATCAATTTGGTGAGTAATTACGCTATTCTGAAGCTTCCAGACTCAGTTTTTATGGCCTAGGAACACGTTTTGCCAAAAAAAATCAAAGTTTGGTTCGCGGCAGTACGAACCCATTTTCACACCACTTTCTATTTTTAGCAGAAAACGAGCGATTTTTAAAACGATTCACGGGTCAATTTGGGGAGTAATTACGCTATTCTGCCGCTTCCAGACTCAGTTTTTATGGCCTAGGAACACGTTTTGCCAAAAAAAATCACAGTTTGGTTCGTGGCAGTACGGACCCATTTTCACACCACTTTCTATTTTTAGAAGAAAACGAGCGATTTTTAAATCGATTCACGGGTCAATTTGGGGAGTAATTACGCTATTTTGCCGCTTCCAGACTCAGTTTTTATGGCCTAGGAACACGTTTTGCCAAAAAAAATCACAGTTTGGTTTGCGGCAGTACGGACCCATTTTTACACCACTTTCTATTTTTAGCAGAAAACGAGCGATTTTTAAATCGATTCACGGGTCAATTTGGGTAGTAATTACGCTATTCTGCCGCTTCCAGACACAGTTTTTATGGCCTAGGAACACGTTTTGCCAAAAAAAATCAAAGTTTGGTTCGCGGCAGTACGGACCCATTTCCACACCACTTTCTATTTTTAGCAGAAAACGAGCGATTTTTAAATCGATTCACGGGTCAATTTGGGGAGTAATTACGCTATTCTGCCGCTTCCAGACTCAGTTTTTATGGCCTAGGAACACGCTTTGCCAAAAAAAATCACAGTTTGGTTTGCGGCAGTACGGACCCATTTTCACACCACTTTATATTTTTAGCAGAAAACGAGCGATTTTTAAATCGAGTCACACATCAATTTGGTGAGTAATTACGCTATTCTGCAGCTTCCAGACTCAGTTTTTATGGCCTAGGAACACGTTTTGCCAAAAAAAATCAAAGTTTGGTTCGCGGCAGTACGGACCCATTTTCACACCACTTTCTATTTTTAGCAGAAAACGAGCGATTTTTAAATCGATTCACGGGTCAATTTGGGGAGTAATTACGCTATTCTGCCGCTTCCAGACTCAGTTTTTATGGCCTAGGAACACGCTTTGCCAAAAAAAATCACAGTTTGGTTTGCGGCAGTACGGACCCATTTTCACACCACTTTATATTTTTAGCAGAAAACGAGCGATTTTTAAATCGAGTCACACATCAATTTGGTGAGTAATTACGCTATTCTGCAGCTTCCAGACTCAGTTTTTATGGCCTAGGAACACGTTTTGCCAAAAAAAATCACAGTTTGGTTCGCGGCAGTACGGACCCATTTTCACACCACTTTCTATTTTTAGAAGAAAACGAGCGATTTTTAAATCGATTCACGGGTCAATTTGGGGAGTAATTACGCTATTCTGCCGCTTCCAGACTCAGTTTTTATGGCCTAGGAACACGTTTTGCCAAAAAAAATCAAAGTTTGGTTCGCGGCAGTACGGACCCATTTTCACACCACTTTCTATTTTTAGCAGAAAACGAGCGATTTTTAAATCGATTCACGGGTCAATTTGGGTAATAATTACGCTATTCTGCCGCTTCCAGACACAGTTTTTATGGCCTAGTAACACGTTTTGCCAAAAAAAAATCAAAGTTTGGTTCGCGGCAGTACGGACCCATTTTCACACCACTTTCTATTTTTAGCAGAAAACGAGCGATTTTTAAATCGATTCACGGGTCAATTTGGGTAGTAATTACGCTATTCTGCCGCTTCCAGACACAGTTTTTATGGCCTAGGAACACGTTTTGCCAAAAAAAATCAAAGTTTGGTTCGCGGCAGTACGGACCCATTTCCACACCACTTTCTATTTTTAGCAGAAAACGAGCGATTTTTAAATCGATTCACGGGTCAATTTGGGGAGTAATTACGCTATTCTGCCGCTTCCAGACTCAGTTTTTATGGCCTAGGAACACGCTTTGCCAAAAAAAATCACAGTTTGGTTTGCGGCAGTACGGACCCATTTTCACACCACTTTATATTTTTAGCAGAAAACGAGCGATTTTTAAATCGAGTCACACATCAATTTGGTGAGTAATTACGCTATTCTGCAGCTTCCAGACTCAGTTTTTATGGCCTAGGAACACGTTTTGCCAAAAAAAATCAAAGTTTGGTTCGCGGCAGTACGGACCCATTTTCACACCACTTTCTATTTTTAGCAGAAAACGAGCTATTTTTAAATCGATTCACGGGTCAATTTGGGTAATAATTACGCTATTCTGCCGCTTCCAGACTCAGTTTTAATGGCCTAGTAACACGTTTTGCCAAAAAAAATCAAAGTTTGGTTCGCGGCAGTACGGACCCATTTTCACACCACTTTCTATTTTTAGCAGAAAACGAGCGATTTTTAAATCGAGTCACACATCAATTTGGTGAGTAATTACGCTATTCTGCAGCTTCCAGACTCAGTTTTTATGGCCTAGGAACACGTTTTGCCAAAAAAAATCACAGTTTGGTTCGCGGCAGTACGGACCCATTTTCACACCACTTTCTATTTTTAGCAGAAAACGAGCGATTTTTAAATCGAGTCACACATCAATTTGGTGAGTAATTACGCTATTCTGCAGCTTCCAGACTCAGTTTTTATGGCCTAGGAACACGTTTTGCCAAAAAAAATCAAAGTTTGGTTCGCGGCAGTACGGACCCATTTTCACACCACTTTCTATTTTTAGCAGAAAACGAGCGATTTTTAAATCGATTCACGGGTCAATTTGGGTAGTAATTACGCTATTCTGCCGCTTCCAGACACAGTTTTTATGGCCTAGGAACACGTTTTGCCAAAAAAAATCAAAGTTTGGTTCGCGGCAGTACGGACCCATTTCCACACCACTTTCTATTTTTAGCAGAAAACGAGCGATTTTTAAATCGATTCACGGGTCAATTTGGGGAGTAATTACGCTATTCTGCCGCTTCCAGACTCAGTTTTTATGGCCTAGGAACACGCTTTGCCAAAAAAAATCACAGTTTGGTTTGCGGCAGTACGGACCCATTTTCACACCACTTTATATTTTTAGCAGAAAACGAGCGATTTTTAAATCGAGTCACACATCAATTTGGTGAGTAATTACGCTATTCTGCAGCTTCCAGACTCAGTTTTTATGGCCTATGAACACGTTTTGCCAAAAAAAATCACAGTTTGGTTCGCGGCAGTACGGACCCATTTTCACACCACTTTCTATTTTTAGAAGAAAACGAGCGATTTTTAAATCGATTCACGGGTCAATTTGGGGAGTAATTACGCTATTCTGCCGCTTCCAGACTCAGTTTTTATGGCCTAGGAACACGTTTTGCCAAAAAAAATCAAAGTTTGGTTCGCGGCAGTACGGACCCATTTTCACACCACTTTCTATTTTTAGCAGAAAACGAGCTATTTTTAAATCGATTCACGGGTCAATTTGGGTAATAATTACGCTATTCTGCCGCTTCCAGACACAGTTTTTATGGCCTAGTAACACGTTTTGCCAAAAAAAATCAAAGTTTGGTTCGCGGCAGTACGGACCCATTTCCACACCACTTTCTATTTTTAGCAGAAAACGAGCGATTTTTAAATCGATTCACGGGTCAATTTGGGGAGTAATTACGCTATTCTGCCGCTTCCAGACTCAGTTTTTATGACCTAGGAACACGTTTTGCCAAAAAAAATCAAAGTTTGGTTCGCGGCAGTACGGACCCATTTTCACACCACTTTCTATTTTTAGCAGAAAACGAGCTATTTTTAAATCGATTCACGGGTCAATTTGGGTAATAATTACGCTATTCTGCCGCTTCCAGACACAGTTTTTATGGCCTAGTAACACGTTTTGCCAAAAAAAATCACAGTTTGGTTTGCGGCAGTACGGACCCATTTTCACACCACTTTCTATTTTTAGCAGAAAACGAACGATTTTTAAATCGAGTCACACATCAATTTGGTTTGTAATTACCCTATTCTGCAGCTTCCAGACTCAGTTTTTTATGGCCTAGGAACACGTTTTGCCAAAAAAAATCAAAGTTTGGTTCGCGGCAGTACGGACCCATTTTCACACCACTTTCTATTTTTAGCAGAAAACGAGCGATTTTTAAATCGATTCACGGGTCAATTTGGGGAGTAATTACGCTATTCTGCCGCTTCCAGACTCAGTTTTTATGGCCTAGGAACACGTTTTGCCAAAAAAAATCAAAGTTTGGTTCGCGGCAGTACGGACCCATTTTCACACCACTTTCTATTTTTAGCAGAAAACGAGCGATTTTTAAATCGATTCACGGGTCAATTTGGGGAGTAATTACGCTATTCTGCCGCTTCCAGACTCAGTTTTTATGGCCTAGGAACACGTTTTGCCAAAAAAAATCACAGTTTGGTTCGTGGCAGTACGGACCCATTTTCACACAACTTTCTATTTTTAGAAGAAAACGAGCGATTTTTAAATCGATTCACGGGTCAATTTGGGGAGTAATTACGCTATTTTGCCGCTTCCAGACTCAGTTTTTATGGCCTAGGAACACGTTTTGCCAAAAAAAATCACAGTTTGGTTCGCGGCAGTACGGACCCATTTTCACACCACTTTCTATTTTTAGCAGAAAACGAGCGATTTTTAAATCGATTCACGGGTCAATTTGGGGAGTAATTACGCTATTCTGCCGCTTCCAGACTCAGTTTTTATGGCCTAGGAACACGTTTTGCCAAAAAAAATCACAGTTTGGTTCGTGGCAGTACGGACCCATTTTCACACAACTTTCTATTTTTAGAAGAAAACGAGCGATTTTTAAATCGATTCACGGGTCAATTTGGGGAGTAATTACGCTATTTTGCCGCTTCCAGACTCAGTTTTTATGGCCTAGGAACACGTTTTGCCAAAAAAAATCACAGTTTGGTTCGCGGCAGTACGGACCCATTTTCACACCACTTTCTATTTTTAGAAGAAAACGAGCGATTTTTAAATCGATTCACGGGTCAATTTGGGGAGTAATTACGCTATTCTGCCGCTTCCAGACTCAGTTTTTATGGCCTAGGAACACGTTTTGCCAAAAAAAATCAAAGTTTGGTTCGCGGCAGTACGGACCCATTTTCACACCACTTTCTATTTTTAGCAGAAAACGAGCTATTTTTAAATCGATTCACGGGTCAATTTGGGTAATAATTACGCTATTCTGCCGCTTCCAGACACAGTTTTTATGGCCTAGTAACACGTTTTGCCAAAAAAAAATCAAAGTTTGGTTCGCGGCAGTACGGACCCATTTCCACACCACTTTCTATTTTTAGCAGAAAACGAGCGATTTTTAAATCGATTCACGGGTCAATTTGGGGAGTAATTACGCTATTCTGCCGCTTCCAGACTCAGTTTTTATGGCCTAGGAACACGTTTTGCCAAAAAAATCAAAGTTTGGTTCGCGGCAGTACGGACCCATTTTCACACCACTTTCTATTTTTAGCAGAAAACGAGCTATTTTTAAATCGATTCACGGGTCAATTTGGGTAATAATTACGCTATTCTGCCGCTTCCAGACACAGTTTTTATGGCCTAGTAACACGTTTTGCCAAAAAAAATCACAGTTTGGTTTGCGGCAGTACGGACCCATTTTCACACCACTTTCTATTTTTAGCAGAAAACGAACGATTTTTAAATCGAGTCACACATCAATTTGGTTTGTAATTACGCTATTCTGCAGCTTCCAGACTCAGTTTTTATGGCCTAGGAACACGTTTTGCCAAAAAAAATCAAAGTTTGGTTCGCGGCAGTACGGACCCATTTCCACACCACTTTCTATTTTTAGCAGAAAACGAGCGATTTTTAAATCGATTCACGGGTCAATTTGGGGAGTAATTACGCTATTCTGCCGCTTCCAGACTCAGTTTTTATGGCCTAGGAACACGTTTTGCCAAAAAAAATCAAAGTTTGGTTCGCGGCAGTACGGACCCATTTTCACACCACTTTCTATTTTTAGCAGAAAACGAGCTATTTTTAAATCGATTCACGGGTCAATTTGGGTAATAATTACGCTATTCTGCCGCTTCCAGACACAGTTTTTATGGCCTAGTAACACGTTTTGCCAAAAAAAAATCAAAGTTTGGTTCGCGGCAGTACGGACCCATTTCCACACCACTTTCTATTTTTAGCAGAAAACGAGCGATTTTTAAATCGATTCACGGGTCAATTTGGGGAGTAATTACGCTATTCTGCCGCTTCCAGACTCAGTTTTTATGGCCTAGGAACACGTTTTGCCAAAAAAAATCAAAGTTTGGTTCGCGGCAGTACGGACCCATTTTCACACCACTTTCTATTTTTAGCAGAAAACGAGCTATTTTTAAATCGATTCACGGGTCAATTTGGGTAATAATTACGCTATTCTGCCGCTTCCAGACACAGTTTTTATGGCCTAGTAACACGTTTTGCCAAAAAAAATCACAGTTTGGTTTGCGGCAGTACGGACCCATTTTCACACCACTTTCTATTTTTAGCAGAAAACGAACGATTTTTAAATCGAGTCACACATCAATTTGGTTTGTAATTACGCTATTCTGCAGCTTCCAGACTCAGTTTTTATGGCCTAGGAACACGTTTTGCCAAAAAAAATCAAAGTTTGGTTCGCGGCAGTACGGACCCATTTTCACACCACTTTCTATTTTTAGCAGAAAACGAGCGATTTTTAAATCGATTCACGGGTCAATTTGGGGAGTAATTACGCTATTCTGCCGCTTCCAGACTCAGTTTTTATGGCCTAGGAACACGTTTTGCCAAAAAAAATCAAAGTTTGGTTCGCGGCAGTACGGACCCATTTTCACACCACTTTCTATTTTTAGCAGAAAACGAGCGATTTTTAAATCGATTCACGGGTCAATTTGGGGAGTAATTACGCTATTCTGCCGCTTCCAGACTCAGTTTTTATGGCCTAGGAACACGTTTTGCCAAAAAAAATCAAAGTTTGGTTCGCGGCAGTACGGACCCATTTTCACACCACTTTCTATTTTTAGCAGAAAACGAGCTATTTTTAAATCGATTCACGGGTCAATTTGGGTAATAATTACGCTATTCTGCCGCTTCCAGACACAGTTTTTATGGCCTAGTAACACGTTTTGCCAAAAAAAATCACAGTTTGGTTTGCGGCAGTACGGACCCATTTTCACACCACTTTCTATTTTTAGCAGAAAACGAACGATTTTTAAATCGAGTCACACATCAATTTGGTTTGTAATTACGCTATTCTGCAGCTTCCAGACTCAGTTTTTATGGCCTAGGAACACGTTTTGCCAAAAAAAATCAAAGTTTGGTTCGCGGCAGTACGGACCCATTTCCACACCACTTTCTATTTTTAGCAGAAAACGAGCGATTTTTAAATCGATTCACGGGTCAATTTGGGGAGTAATTACGCTATTCTGCCGCTTCCAGACTCAGTTTTTATGGCCTAGGAACACGTTTTGCCAAAAAAAATCAAAGTTTGGTTCGCGGCAGTACGGACCCATTTTCACACCACTTTCTATTTTTAGCAGAAAACGAGCTATTTTTAAATCGATTCACGGGTCAATTTGGGTAATAATTACGCTATTCTGCCGCTTCCAGACACAGTTTTTATGGCCTAGTAACACGTTTTGCCAAAAAAAATCACAGTTTGGTTTGCGGCAGTACGGACCCATTTTCACACCACTTTCTATTTTTAGCAGAAAACGAACGATTTTTAAATCGAGTCACACATCAATTTGGTTTGTAATTACGCTATTCTGCAGCTTCCAGACTCAGTTTTTATGGCCTAGGAACACGTTTTGCCAAAAAAAATCAAAGTTTGGTTCGCGGCAGTACGGACCCATTTTCACACCACTTTCTATTTTTAGCAGAAAACGAGCGATTTTTAAATCGATTCACGGGTCAATTTGGGGAGTAATTACGCTATTCTGCCGCTTCCAGACTCAGTTTTTATGGCCTAGGAACACGTTTTGCCAAAAAAAATCAAAGTTTGGTTCGCGGCAGTACGGACCCATTTTCACACCACTTTCTATTTTTAGCAGAAAACGAGCGATTTTTAAATCGATTCACGGGTCAATTTGGGGAGTAATTACGCTATTCTGCCGCTTCCAGACTCAGTTTTTATGGCCTAGGAACACGTTTTGCCAAAAAAAATCAAAGTTTGGTTCGCGGCAGTACGGACCCATTTTCACACCACTTTCTATTTTTAGCAGAAAACGAGCTATTTTTAAATCGATTCACGGGTCAATTTGGGTAATAATTACGCTATTCTGCCGCTTCCAGACACAGTTTTTATGGCCTAGTAACACGTTTTGCCAAAAAAAATCACAGTTTGGTTTGCGGCAGTACGTTCCCATTTTCACACCACTTTCTATTTTTAGCAGAAAACGAACGATTTTTAAATCGAGTCACACATCAATTTGGTTTGTAATTACGCTATTCTGCAGCTTCCAGACTCAGTTTTTATGGCCTAGGAACACGTTTTGCCAAAAAAAATCAAAGTTTGGTTCGCGGCAGTACGGACCCATTTCCACACCACTTTCTATTTTTAGCAGAAAACGAGCGATTTTTAAATCGATTCACGGGTCAATTTGGGGAGTAATTACGCTATTCTGCCGCTTCCAGACTCAGTTTTTATGGCCTAGGAACACGTTTTGCCAAAAAAAATCAAAGTTTGGTTCGCGGCAGTACGGACCCATTTTCACACCACTTTCTATTTTTAGCAGAAAACGAGCTATTTTTAAATCGATTCACGGGTCAATTTGGGTAATAATTACGCTATTCTGCCGCTTCCAGACACAGTTTTTATGGCCTAGTAACACGTTTTGCCAAAAAAAATCACAGTTTGGTTTGCGGCAGTACGGACCCATTTTCACACCACTTTCTATTTTTAGCAGAAAACGAACGATTTTTAAATCGAGTCACACATCAATTTGGTTTGTAATTACGCTATTCTGCAGCTTCCAGACTCAGTTTTTATGGCCTAGGAACACGTTTTGCCAAAAAAAATCAAAGTTTGGTTCGCGGCAGTACGGACCCATTTTCACACCACTTTCTATTTTTAGCAGAAAACGAGCGATTTTTAAATCGATTCACGGGTCAATTTGGGGAGTAATTACGCTATTCTGCCGCTTCCAGACTCAGTTTTTATGGCCTAGGAACACGTTTTGCCAAAAAAAATCAAAGTTTGGTTCGCGGCAGTACGGACCCATTTTCACACCACTTTCTATTTTTAGCAGAAAACGAGCGATTTTTAAATCGATTCACGGGTCAATTTGGGGAGTAATTACGCTATTCTGCCGCTTCCAGACTCAGTTTTTATGGCCTAGGAACACGTTTTGCCAAAAAAAATCACAGTTTGGTTCGTGGCAGTACGGACCCATTTTCACACAACTTTCTATTTTTAGAAGAAAACGAGCGATTTTTAAATCGATTCACGGGTCAATTTGGGGAGTAATTACGCTATTTTGCCGCTTCCAGACTCAGTTTTTATGGCCTAGGAACACGTTTTGCCAAAAAAAATCACAGTTTGGTTCGCGGCAGTACGGACCCATTTTCACACCACTTTCTATTTTTAGCAGAAAACGAGCGATTTTTAAATCGATTCACGGGTCAATTTGGGTAATAATTACGCTATTCTGCCGCTTCCAGACACAGTTTTTATGGCCTAGTAACACGTTTTGCCAAAAAAAAATCAAAGTTTGGTTCGCGGCAGTACGGACCCATTTCCACACCACTTTCTATTTTTAGCAGAAAACGAGCGATTTTTAAATCGATTCACGGGTCAATTTGGGGAGTAATTACGCTATTCTGCCGCTTCCAGACTCAGTTTTTATGGCCTAGGAACACGTTTTGCCAAAAAAAATCAAAGTTTGGTTCGCGGCAGTACGGACCCATTTTCACACCACTTTCTATTTTTAGCAGAAAACGAGCTATTTTTAAATCGATTCACGGGTCAATTTGGGTAATAATTACGCTATTCTGCCGCTTCCAGACACAGTTTTTATGGCCTAGTAACACGTTTTGCCAAAAAAAATCACAGTTTGGTTTGCGGCAGTACGGACCCATTTTCACACCACTTTCTATTTTTAGCAGAAAACGAACGATTTTTAAATCGAGTCACACATCAATTTGGTTTGTAATTACGCTATTCTGCAGCTTCCAGACTCAGTTTTTATGGCCTAGGAACACGTTTTGCCAAAAAAAATCAAAGTTTGGTTCGCGGCAGTACGGACCCATTTCCACACCACTTTCTATTTTTAGCAGAAAACGAGCGATTTTTAAATCGATTCACGGGTCAATTTGGGGAGTAATTACGCTATTCTGCCGCTTCCAGACTCAGTTTTTATGGCCTAGGAACACGTTTTGCCAAAAAAAATCAAAGTTTGGTTCGCGGCAGTACGGACCCATTTTCACACCACTTTCTATTTTTAGCAGAAAACGAGCTATTTTTAAATCGATTCACGGGTCAATTTGGGTAATAATTACGCTATTCTGCCGCTTCCAGACACAGTTTTTATGGCCTAGTAACACGTTTTGCCAAAAAAAATCACAGTTTGGTTTGCGGCAGTACGGACCCATTTTCACACCACTTTCTATTTTTAGCAGAAAACGAACGATTTTTAAATCGAGTCACACATCAATTTGGTTTGTAATTACGCTATTCTGCAGCTTCCAGACTCAGTTTTTATGGCCTAGGAACACGTTTTGCCAAAAAAAATCAAAGTTTGGTTCGCGGCAGTACGGACCCATTTTCACACCACTTTCTATTTTTAGCAGAAAACGAGCGATTTTTAAATCGATTCACGGGTCAATTTGGGGAGTAATTACGCTATTCTGCCGCTTCCAGACTCAGTTTTTATGGCCTAGGAACACGTTTTGCCAAAAAAAATCAAAGTTTGGTTCGCGGCAGTACGGACCCATTTTCACACCACTTTCTATTTTTAGCAGAAAACGAGCGATTTTTAAATCGATTCACGGGTCAATTTGGGGAGTAATTACGCTATTCTGCCGCTTCCAGACTCAGTTTTTATGGCCTAGGAACACGTTTTGCCAAAAAAAATCACAGTTTGGTTCGTGGCAGTACGGACCCATTTTCACACAACTTTCTATTTTTAGAAGAAAACGAGCGATTTTTAAATCGATTCACGGGTCAATTTGGGGAGTAATTACGCTATTTTGCCGCTTCCAGACTCAGTTTTTATGGCCTAGGAACACGTTTTGCCAAAAAAAATCACAGTTTGGTTCGCGGCAGTACGGACCCATTTTCACACCACTTTCTATTTTTAGCAGAAAACGAGCGATTTTTAAATCGATTCACGGGTCAATTTGGGGAGTAATTACGCTATTCTGCCGCTTCCAGACTCAGTTTTTATGGCCTAGGAACACGTTTTGCCAAAAAAAATCACAGTTTGGTTCGTGGCAGTACGGACCCATTTTCACACAACTTTCTATTTTTAGAAGAAAACGAGCGATTTTTAAATCGATTCACGGGTCAATTTGGGGAGTAATTACGCTATTTTGCCGCTTCCAGACTCAGTTTTTATGGCCTAGGAACACGTTTTGCCAAAAAAAATCACAGTTTGGTTCGCGGCAGTACGGACCCATTTTCACACCACTTTCTATTTTTAGAAGAAAACGAGCGATTTTTAAATCGATTCACGGGTCAATTTGGGGAGTAATTACGCTATTCTGCCGCTTCCAGACTCAGTTTTTATGGCCTAGGAACACGTTTTGCCAAAAAAAATCAAAGTTTGGTTCGCGGCAGTACGGACCCATTTTCACACCACTTTCTATTTTTAGCAGAAAACGAGCTATTTTTAAATCGATTCACGGGTCAATTTGGGTAATAATTACGCTATTCTGCCGCTTCCAGACACAGTTTTTATGGCCTAGTAACACGTTTTGCCAAAAAAAAATCAAAGTTTGGTTCGCGGCAGTACGGACCCATTTCCACACCACTTTCTATTTTTAGCAGAAAACGAGCGATTTTTAAATCGATTCACGGGTCAATTTGGGGAGTAATTACGCTATTCTGCCGCTTCCAGACTCAGTTTTTATGGCCTAGGAACACGTTTTGCCAAAAAAAATCAAAGTTTGGTTCGCGGCAGTACGGACCCATTTTCACACCACTTTCTATTTTTAGCAGAAAACGAGCTATTTTTAAATCGATTCACGGGTCAATTTGGGTAATAATTACGCTATTCTGCCGCTTCCAGACACAGTTTTTATGGCCTAGTAACACGTTTTGCCAAAAAAAAATCACAGTTTGGTTTGCGGCAGTACGGACCCATTTTCACACCACTTTCTATTTTTAGCAGAAAACGAACGATTTTTAAATCGAGTCACACATCAATTTGGTTTGTAATTACGCTATTCTGCAGCTTCCAGACTCAGTTTTTATGGCCTAGGAACACGTTTTGCCAAAAAAAATCAAAGTTTGGTTCGCGGCAGTACGGACCCATTTTCACACCACTTTCTATTTTTAGCAGAAAACGAGCGATTTTTAAATCGATTCACGGGTCAATTTGGGGAGTAATTACGCTATTCTGCCGCTTCCAGACTCAGTTTTTATGGCCTAGGAACACGTTTTGCCAAAAAAAATCACAGTTTGGTTCGTGGCAGTACGGACCCATTTTCACACAACTTTCTATTTTTAGAAGAAAACGAGCGATTTTTAAATCGATTCACGGGTCAATTTGGGGAGTAATTACGCTATTTTGCCGCTTCCAGACTCAGTTTTTATGGCCTAGGAACACGTTTTGCCAAAAAAAATCACAGTTTGGTTCGCGGCAGTACGGACCCATTTTCACACCACTTTCTATTTTTAGCAGAAAACGAGCGATTTTTAAATCGATTCACGGGTCAATTTGGGGAGTAATTACGCTATTCTGCCGCTTCCAGACTCAGTTTTTATGGCCTAGGAACACGTTTTGCCAAAAAAAATCACAGTTTGGTTCGTGGCAGTACGGACCCATTTTCACACAACTTTCTATTTTTAGAAGAAAACGAGCGATTTTTAAATCGATTCACGGGTCAATTTGGGGAGTAATTACGCTATTTTGCCGCTTCCAGACTCAGTTTTTATGGCCTAGGAACACGTTTTGCCAAAAAAAATCACAGTTTGGTTCGCGGCAGTACGGACCCATTTTCACACCACTTTCTATTTTTAGAAGAAAACGAGCGATTTTTAAATCGATTCACGGGTCAATTTGGGGAGTAATTACGCTATTCTGCCGCTTCCAGACTCAGTTTTTATGGCCTAGGAACACGTTTTGCCAAAAAAAATCAAAGTTTGGTTCGCGGCAGTACGGACCCATTTTCACACCACTTTCTATTTTTAGCAGAAAACGAGCTATTTTTAAATCGATTCACGGGTCAATTTGGGTAATAATTACGCTATTCTGCCGCTTCCAGACACAGTTTTTATGGCCTAGTAACACGTTTTGCCAAAAAAAATCAAAGTTTGGTTCGCGGCAGTACGGACCCATTTCCACACCACTTTCTATTTTTAGCAGAAAACGAGCGATTTTTAAATCGATTCACGGGTCAATTTGGGGAGTAATTACGCTATTCTGCCGCTTCCAGACTCAGTTTTTATGGCCTAGGAACACGTTTTGCCAAAAAAAATCACAGTTTGGTTCGTGGCAGTACGGACCCATTTTCACACAACTTTCTATTTTTAGAAGAAAACGAGCGATTTTTAAATCGATTCACGGGTCAATTTGGGGAGTAATTACGCTATTTTGCCGCTTCCAGACTCAGTTTTTATGGCCTAGGAACACGTTTTGCCAAAAAAAATCACAGTTTGGTTCGCGGCAGTACGGACCCATTTTCACACCACTTTCTATTTTTAGCAGAAAACGAGCGATTTTTAAATCGATTCACGGGTCAATTTGGGTAATAATTACGCTATTCTGCCGCTTCCAGACACAGTTTTTATGGCCTAGTAACACGTTTTGCCAAAAAAAATCACAGTTTGGTTTGCGGCAGTACGGACCCATTTTCACACCACTTTCTATTTTTAGCAGAAAACGAACGATTTTTAAATCGAGTCACACATCAATTTGGTTTGTAATTACGCTATTCTGCAGCTTCCAGACTCAGTTTTTATGGCCTAGGAACACGTTTTGCCAAAAAAAATCAAAGTTTGGTTCGCGGCGAGTACGGACCCATTTTCACACCACTTTCTATTTTTAGCAGAAAACGAGCGATTTTTAAATCGATTCACGGGTCAATTTGGGGAGTAATTACGCTATTCTGCCGCTTCCAGACTCAGTTTTTATGGCCTAGGAACACGTTTTGCCAAAAAAAATCACAGTTTGGTTCGTGGCAGTACGGACCCATTTTCACACCACTTTCTATTTTTAGAAGAAAACGAGCGATTTTTAAATCGATTCACGGGTCAATTTGGGGAGTAATTACGCTATTTTGCCGCTTCCAGACTCAGTTTTTATGGCCTAGGAACACGTTTTGCCAAAAAAAATCACAGTTTGGTTTGCGGCAGTACGGACCCATTTTTACACCACTTTATATTTTTAGTAGAAAACGAGCGATTTTTAAATCGAGTCACACATCAATTTGGTGAGTAATTACGATATTCTGCAGCTTCCAGACTCAGTTTTTATGGCCTAGGAACACGTTTTGCCAAAAAAAATCAAAGTTTGGTTCGCGGCAGTACGGACCCATTTTCACACCACTTTCTATTTTTAGAAGAAAACGAGCGATTTTTAAATCGATTCACGGGTCAATTTGGGGAGTAATTACGCTATTCTGCCGCTTCCAGACTCAGTTTTTTATGGCCTAGGAACACGTTTTGCCAAAAAAAATCAAAGTTTGGTTTGCGGCAGTACGGACCCATTTTCACACCACTTTATATTTTTAGCAGAAAACGAGCGATTTTTAAATCGAGTCACACATCAATTTGGTGAGTAATTACGCTATTCTGCAGCTTCCAGACTCAGTTTTTATGGCCTATGAACACGTTTTGCCAAAAAAAAATCACAGTTTGGTTCGCGGCAGTACGGACCCATTTTCACACCACTTTCTATTTTTAGAAGAAAACGAGCGATTTTTAAATCGATTCACGGGTCAATTTGGGGAGTAATTACGCTATTCTGCCGCTTCCAGACTCAGTTTTTATGGCCTAGGAACACGTTTTGCCAAAAAAAATCAAAGTTTGGTTCGCGGCAGTACGGACCCATTTTCACACCACTTTCTATTTTTAGCAGAAAACGAGCTATTTTTAAATCGATTCACGGGTCAATTTGGGTAATAGTTACGCTATTCTGCGCTTCCAGACACAGTTTTTATGGCCTGAGTAACACGTTTTGCCAAAAAAAATCAAAGTTTGGTTCGCGGCAGTACGGACCCATTTCCACACCACTTTCTATTTTTAGCAGAAAACGAGCGATTTTTAAATCGATTCACGGGTCAATTTGGGGAGTAATTACGCTATTCTGCCGCTTCCAGACTCAGTTTTTATGGCCTAGGAACACGTTTTGCCAAAAAAAATCAAAGTTTGGTTCGCGGCAGTACGGACCCATTTTCACACCACTTTCTATTTTTAGCAGAAAACGAGCTATTTTTAAATCGATTCACGGGTCAATTTGGGTAATAATTACGCTATTCTGCCGCTTCCAGACACAGTTTTTATGGCCTAGTAACACGTTTTGCCAAAAAAAATCACAGTTTGGTTTGCGGCAGTACGGACCCATTTTCACACCACTTTCTATTTTTAGCAGAAAACGAACGATTTTTAAATCGAGTCACACATCAATTTGGTGAGTAATTACGCTATTCTGCAGCTTCCAGACTCAGTTTTTATGGCCTATGAACACGTTTTGCCAAAAAAAATCACAGTTTGGTTCGCGGCAGTACGGACCCATTTTCACACCACTTTCTATTTTTAGAAGAAAACGAGCGATTTTTAAATCGATTCACGGGTCAATTTGGGGAGTAATTACGCTATTCTGCCGCTTCCAGACTCAGTTTTTATGGCCTAGGAACACGTTTTGCCAAAAAAAATCAAAGTTTGGTTCGCGGCAGTACGGACCCATTTTCACACCACTTTCTATTTTTAGCAGAAAACGAGCTATTTTTAAATCGATTCACGGGTCAATTTGGGTAATAATTACGCTATTCTGCCGCTTCCAGACACAGTTTTTATGGCCTAGTAACACGTTTTTGCCAAAAAAAATCAAAGTTTGGTTCGCGGCAGTACGGACCCATTTCCACACCACTTTCTATTTTTAGCAGAAAACGAGCGATTTTTAAATCGATTCACGGGTCAATTTGGGGAGTAATTACGCTATTCTGCCGCTTCCAGACTCAGTTTTTATGGCCTAGGAACACGTTTTGCCAAAAAAAATCAAAGTTTGGTTCGCGGCAGTACGGACCCATTTTCACACCACTTTCTATTTTTAGCAGAAAACGAGCTATTTTAAATCGATTCACGGGTCAATTTGGGTAATAATTACGCTATTCTGCCGCTTCCAGACACAGTTTTTATGGCCTAGTAACACGTTTTGCCAAAAAAAATCACAGTTTGGTTTGCGGCAGTACGGACCCATTTTCACACCACTTTCTATTTTTAGCAGAAAACGAACGATTTTTAAATCGAGTCACACATCAATTTGGTGAGTAATTACGCTATTCTGCAGCTTCCAGACTCAGTTTTTATGGCCTATGAACACGTTTTGCCAAAAAAAATCACAGTTTGGTTCGCGGCAGTACGGACCCATTTTCACACCACTTTCTATTTTTAGAAGAAAACGAGCGATTTTTAAATCGATTCACGGGTCAATTTGGG
The DNA here is from genome assembly GCA_032199755.1 of Ambrosia artemisiifolia. Classification (NCBI taxonomy): domain Eukaryota; kingdom Viridiplantae; phylum Streptophyta; class Magnoliopsida; order Asterales; family Asteraceae; genus Ambrosia; species Ambrosia artemisiifolia. The sequence goes on along the minus strand of JAQQBG010000247.1, from coordinate 6,538 downwards.
GAGTAATTACGCTATTCTGCCGCTTCCAGACTCAGTTTTTATGGCCTAGGAACACGTTTTGCCAAAAAAAATCAAAGTTTGGTTCGCGGCAGTACGGACCCATTTTCACACCACTTTCTATTTTTAGCAGAAAACGAGCTATTTTTAAATCGATTCACGGGACAATTTGGGTAATAATTACGCTATTCTGCCGCTTCCAGACACAGTTTTTATGGCCTAGTAACACGTTTTGCCAAAAAAAATCAAAGTTTGGTTCGCGGCAGTACGGACCCATTTCCACACCACTTTCTATTTTTAGCAGAAAAACGAGCGATTTTTAAATCGATTCACGGGTCAATTTGGGGAGTAATTACGCTATTCTGCCGCTTCCAGACTCAGTTTTTATGGCCTAGGAACACGTTTTGCCAAAAAAAATCAAAGTTTGGTTCGCGGCAGTACGGACCCATTTTCACACCACTTTCTATTTTTAGCAGAAAACGAGCTATTTTTAAATCGATTCACGGGTCAATTTGGGTAATAATTACGCTATTCTGCCGCTTCCAGACACAGTTTTTATGGCCTAGTAACACGTTTTGCCAAAAAAAATCACAGTTTGGTTTGCGGCAGTACGGACCCATTTTCACACCACTTTCTATTTTTAGCAGAAAACGAACGATTTTTAAATCGAGTCACACATCAATTTGGTTTGTAATTACGCTATTCTGCAGCTTCCAGACTCAGTTTTTATGGCCTAGGAACACGTTTTGCCAAAAAAAATCAAAGTTTGGTTCGCGGCAGTACGGACCCATTTTCACACCACTTTCTATTTTTAGCAGAAAACGAGCGATTTTTAAATCGATTCACGGGTCAATTTGGGGAGTAATTACGCTATTCTGCAGCTTCCAGACTCAGTTTTTATGGCCTAGGAACACGTTTTGCCAAAAAAAATCACAGTTTGGTTCGTGGCAGTACGGACCCATTTTCACACCACTTTCTATTTTTAGAAGAAAACGAGCGATTTTTAAATCGATTCACGGGTCAATTTGGGGAGTAATTACGCTATTTTGCCTCTTCCAGACTCAGTTTTTATGGCCTAGGAACACGTTTTGCCAAAAAAAATCACAGTTTGGTTTGCGGCAGTACGGACCCATTTTTACACCACTTTCTATTTTTAGCAGAAAACGAGCGATTTTTAAATCGAGTCACACATCAATTTGGTGAGTAATTACGATATTCTGCAGCTTCCAGACTCAGTTTTTATGGCCTAGGAACACGTTTTGCCAAAAAAAATCAAAGTTTGGTTCGCGGCAGTACGGACCCATTTTCACACCACTTTCTATTTTTAGAAGAAAACGAGCGATTTTTAAATCGATTCACGGGTCAATTTGGGGAGTAATTACGCTATTCTGCCGCTTCCAGACTCAGTTTTTATGGCCTAGGAACACGCTTTGCCAAAAAAAATCACAGTTTGGTTTGCGGCAGTACGGACCCATTTTCACACCACTTTCTATTTTTTAGCAGAAAACGAACGATTTTTAAATCGAGTCACACATCAATTTGGTGAGTAATTACGCTATTCTGCGGCTTCCAGACTTAGTTTTTATGGCTTAGGAACACATTTTGCCAAAAAAAATCACAGTTTGGTTCGTGGCAGTACGGACCCATTTTCACACCACTTTATATTTTTAGCAGAAAACGAGCGATTTTTAAATCGAGTCACACATCAATTTGGTGAGTAATTACGCTATTCTGCACCTTCCAGACTCAGTTTTTATGGCCTAGGAACACGTTTTGCAAAAAAAAATCACAGTTTGGTTCGCGCAGTACGGACCCATTTTCACACCACTTTCTATTTTTAGCAGAAAACGAGCGATTTTTAAATCGAGTCACACATCAATTTGGTGAGTAATTACGCTATTCTGCAGCTTCCAGACTCAGTTTTTATGGCCTAGGAACACGTTTTGCAAAAAAAATCAAAGTTTGGTTCGCGGCAGTACGGACCCATTTTCACACCACTTTCTATTTTTAGCAGAAAACGAGCGATTTTTAAATCGATTCACGGGTCAATTTGGGTAGTAATTACGCTATTCTGCCGCTTCCAGACACAGTTTTTATGGCCTAGGAACACGTTTTGCCAAAAAAAAATCAAAGTTTGGTTCGCGGCAGTACGGACCCATTTCCACACCACTTTCTATTTTTAGCAGAAAACGAGCGATTTTTAAATCGATTCACGGGTCAATTTGGGGAGTAATTACGCTATTCTGCCGCTTCCAGACTCAGTTTTTATGGCCTAGGAACACGCTTTGCCAAAAAAAATCACAGTTTGGTTTGCGGCAGTACGGACCCATTTTCACACCACTTTCTATTTTTAGCAGAAAACGAACGATTTTTAAATCGAGTCACACATCAATTTGGTGAGTAATTACGCTATTCTGCAGCTTCCAGACTTAGTTTTTATGGCTTAGGAACACGTTTTGCCAAAAAAAATCACAGTTTGGTTCGTGGCAGTACGGACCCATTTTCACACCACTTTATATTTTTAGCAGAAAACGAGCGATTTTTAAATCGAGTCACACATCAATTTGGTGAGTAATTACGCTATTCTGCAGCTTCCAGACTCAGTTTTTATGGCCTAGGAACACGTTTTGCAAAAAAAAATCACAGTTTGGTTCGCGGCAGTACGGACCCATTTTCACACCACTTTCTATTTTTAGCAGAAAACGAGGCGATTTTTAAATCGAGTCACACATCAATTTGGTGAGTAATTACGCTATTCTGCAGCTTCCAGACTCAGTTTTTATGGCCTAGGAACACGTTTTGCCAAAAAAAATCAAAGTTTGGTTCGCGGCAGTACGGACCCATTTTCACACCACTTTCTATTTTTAGCAGAAAACGAGCGATTTTTAAATCGATTCACGGGTCAATTTGGGTAGTAATTACGCTATTCTGCCGCTTCCAGACACAGTTTTTATGGCCTAGGAACACGTTTTGCCAAAAAAAATCAAAGTTTGGTTCGCGGCAGTACGGACCCATTTCCACACCACTTTCTATTTTTAGCAGAAAACGAGCGATTTTTAAATCGATTCACGGGTCAATTTGGGGAGTAATTACGCTATTCTGCCGCTTCCAGACTCAGTTTTTATGGCCTAGGAACACGCTTTGCCAAAAAAAATCACAGTTTGGTTTGCGGCAGTACGGACCCATTTTCACACCACTTTCTATTTTTAGCAGAAAACGAACGATTTTTAAATCGAGTCACACATCAATTTGGTGAGTAATTACGCTATTCTGCAGCTTCCAGACTTAGTTTTTATGGCTTAGGAACACGTTTTGCCAAAAAAAATCACAGTTTGGTTCGTGGCAGTACGGACCCATTTTCACACCACTTTATATTTTTAGCAGAAAACGAGCGATTTTTAAATCGAGTCACACATCAATTTGGTGAGTAATTACGCTATTCTGCAGCTTCCAGACTCAGTTTTTATGGCCTAGGAACACGTTTTGCAAAAAAAAATCACAGTTTGGTTCGCGGCAGTACGGACCCATTTTCACACCACTTTCTATTTTTAGCAGAAAACGAGCGATTTTTAAATCGAGTCACACATCAATTTGGTGAGTAATTACGCTATTCTGCAGCTTCCAGACTCAGTTTTTATGGCCTAGGAACACGTTTTGCAAAAAAAAAATCAAAGTTTGGTTCGCGGAAGTACGGACCCATTTTCACACCACTTTCTATTTTTAGCAGAAAACGAGCGATTTTTTAAATCGATTCACGGGTCAATTTGGGTAGTAATTACGCTATTCTGCCGCTTCCAGACACAGTTTTTATGGCCTAGGAACACGTTTTGCCAAAAAAAATCAAAGTTTGGTTCGCGGCAGTACGGACCCATTTCCACACCACTTTCTATTTTTAGCAGAAAACGAGCGATTTTTAAATCGATTCACGGGTCAATTTGGGGAGTAATTACGCTATTCTGCCGCTTCCAGACTCAGTTTTTATGGCCTAGGAACACGCTTTGCCAAAAAAAATCACAGTTTGGTTTGCGGCAGTACGGACCCATTTTCACACCACTTTCTATTTTTAGCAGAAAACGAACGATTTTTAAATCGAGTCACACATCAATTTGGTGAGTAATTACGCTATTCTGCAGCTTCCAGACTTAGTTTTTATGGCCTAGGAACACGTTTTGCCAAAAAAAATCACAGTTTGGTTCGTGGCAGTACGGACCCATTTTCACACCACTTTCTATTTTTAGAAGAAAACGAGCGATTTTTAAATCGATTCACGGGTCAATTTGGGGAGTAATTACGCTATTTTGCCGCTTCCAGACTCAGTTTTTATGGCCTAGGAACACGTTTTGCCAAAAAAAATCACAGTTTGGTTTGCGGCAGTACGGACCCATTTTCACACCACTTTCTATTTTTAGCAGAAAACGAGCGATTTTTAAATCGAGTCACACATCAATTTGGTGAGTAATTACGCTATTCTGCAGCTTCCAGACTCAGTTTTTATGGCCTAGGAACACGTTTTGCCAAAAAAATCAAAGTTTGGTTCACGGCAGTACGGACCCATTTTCACACCACTTTCTATTTTTAGCAGAAAACGAGCGATTTTTAAATCGATTCACGGGGTCAATTTGGGGAGTAATTACGCTATTCTGCCGCTTCCAGACTCAGTTTTTATGGCCTAGGAACACGCTTTGCCAAAAAAAATCACAGTTTGGTTTGCGGCAGTACGGACCCATTTTCACACCACTTTATATTTTTAGCAGAAAACGAGCTATTTTTAAATCGATTCACGGTCAATTTGGTGAGTAATTACGCTATTCTGCAGCTTCCAGACTCAGTTTTTATGGCCTAGGAACACGTTTTGCCAAAAAAAATCACAGTTTGGTTCGCGGCAGTACGGACCCATTTTCACACCACTTTCTATTTTTAGAAGAAAACGAGCGATTTTTAAATCGATTCACGGGTCAATTTGGGGAGTAATTACGCTATTCTGCCGCTTCCAGACTCAGTTTTTATGGCCTAGGAACACGTTTTGCCAAAAAAATCAAAGTTTGGTTCGCGGCAGTACGGACCCATTTTCACACCACTTTCTATTTTTAGCAGAAAACGAGCTATTTTTAAATCGATTCACGGGTCAATTTGGGTAATAATTACGCTATTCTGCCGCTTCCAGACACAGTTTTTATGGCCTAGTAACACGTTTTGCCAAAAAAAAATCAAAGTTTGGTTCGCGACAGTACGGACCCATTTTCACACCACTTTCTATTTTTAGCAGAAAACGAGCGATTTTTAAATCGAGTCACACATCAATTTGGTGAGTAATTACGCTATTCTGCAGCTTCCAGACTCAGTTTTATGGCCTAGGAACACGTTTTGCCAAAAAAAATCACAGTTTGGTTCGCGGCAGTACGGACCCATTTTCACACCACTTTCTATTTTTAGCAGAAAACGAGCGATTTTAAAATCGAGTCACACATCAATTTGGTGAGTAATTACGCTATTCTGCAGCTTCTAGACTCAGTATTTATGGCCTAGGAACACGTTTTGCCAAAAAAAATCAAAGTTTGGTTCGCGGCAGTACGACCCATTTTCACACCACTTTCTATTTTTAGCAGAAAACGAGCGATTTTTAAATCGATTCACGGGTCAATTTGGGGAGTAATTACGCTATTCTGCCGCTTCCAGACTCAGTTTTTATGGCCTAGGAACACGTTTTGCCAAAAAAAATCACAGTTTGGTTCGCGGCAGTACGGACCCATTTTCACACCACTTTCTATTTTTAGCAGAAAACGAGCGATTTTTAAATCGAGTCACATATCAATTTGGTGAGTAATTACGCTATTCTGCAGCTTCCAGACTCAGTTTTTATGGCCTAGGAACACGTTTTGCCAAAAAAAATCAAAGTTTGGTTCGCGGCAGTACGGACCCATTTTCACACCACTTTCTATTTTTAGCAGAAAACGAGCGATTTTTAAATCGATTCACGGGTCAATTTGGAGAGTAATTACGCTATTCTGCCGCTTCCAGACTCAGTTTTTATGGCCTAGGAACACGTTTTGCCAAAAAAAATCAAAGTTTGGTTCGCGGCAGTACGGACCCATTTTCACACCACTTTCTATTTTAGCAGAAAACGAGCGATTTTAAATCGATTCACACATCAATTTGGTGAGTAATTACGCTATTCTGCAGCTTCCAGACTCAGTTTTTATGGCCTAGGAACACGTTTTGCCAAAAAAAATCACAGTTTGGTTCGCGGCAGTACGGACCCATTTTCACACCACTTTCTATTTTTAGAAGAAAACGAGCGATTTTTAAATCGATTCACGGGTCAATTTGGGGAGTAATTACGCTATTCTGCCGCTTCCAGACTCAGTTTTTTTGGCCTAGGAACACGTTTTGCCAAAAAAAATCAAAGTTTGGTTCGCGGCAGTACGGACCCATTTTCACACCACTTTCTATTTTTAGCAAAAAACGAGCGATTTTTTAATCGAGTCACACATCAATTTGGTGAGTAATTACGCTATTCTGCAGCTTCCAGACTCAGTTTTTA
>JAQQBG010000245.1:32500-35000 GCA_032199755.1 Ambrosia artemisiifolia | reverse complement strand
CCCATCATGGCGGCCAGCCATGGGCACCACTACCCGAAGGCAATGTTAACCCATGGCTGATTGCCATGATGGGTACAACATGAGAATTCTCATGTCATACCCATCATGGCGGTCATGGGCACCGATGCCCGAAGGCAACGATATCCCATGACGTCCTCGAAGCGGCCAGCCATGGGCACCATTGCCCGAAGGCAATGATAACCCATGGCTGAATGCCATGATGGAGACGACATGAGGATTCTCATCTCATACCCATCATGGCGGTCCATCTTGTGGTGTATCAGGTCAAGGCTTGGGCGTGCCAACACACTTCATCACCCATAATGTTTTCACATGCTTTGATCCTGCCAACAAGATGGTCTGCTAGTGCTAGTTCAAGAGAGGGGCCGCACTAGCTTGGCCAAGACACCTTACCCCCCTATATATACATTATGCACAAAAAGTAAAGTGACAGGAACAGACATTAATTTTTTGAGGAATGATAATTTTTTGAAGGCATGCCCATTGTAGGCCATCGTCAAGCCATCGTTCTAGTCGTCGTGTGGGAAACAAGCATAATTCAAGGCAACATGGCTTGTCTACTAGGCAACATGGTGCACAATGTGGGGCGTCTTTGCCAAGCATCCATCAATTCACTAGCAAACGTGCTTACAACTAGGCATGATGTGGGGCATTTACAAGGCACGAGGCTAGATTTCTAGGCTACATGGCTTGGGGAGACACACCTCGTGCTACAATAGGCTTGAAACCTCTCATCTCGTATGCCCTCACTGGCCTTAGTTGGGCACTGGGGTTGCTCAAGCCCCATGTCTCCCTTATATATACATATTTCACAAAAAGCATTGTGACAGGAACAGACATTAAATTTTCGAGGATTGATAATTTTCGAGGTTTGCTGCTCGTTGGGCCTATGTACACGAGTCGTTGTGCGAGAAACCAAGTCGTTGGGCAACATTCCTAGGCAACGTGGGCAGGAGGGGCACTTGGTTCTCGAGTTCGTGGCTTGCTTGGGGCAATTTAGCTTGTGTACAAGGCCTTGGCAGCCTTGTTTCTCGGCCAACAAGGCCTCCTTGGGCGCTGCCAAGCCTCACCCAGGCAAGCCCTTCCCAACACACACCCCTCCCCTATATATACATATTGCACAAAAAGTTAAGTTTCAGGAATAGACATTAATTTTTTGAGGAATGATAATTTTTTGGGACCCTATCAAAAACCCATCAAACGACGTCGGATTGGCACGAAATTTTGCGTGGTGCCTCGGGGCAATGTTTTAAGATGTTCGGAACCGGAAAATTCTGGGTTCGGGTCCCGTGGGCCCGTGGGCCGGGCTCGGTCGGCCCCGGACCTTTATTCGTTATGTAATCATCGTAAGCCCATCAAACGACGTCGGATCGCCACGAAACTTTACGTGGGTGTTCTAGGGGCTAACCAGAGACGTTTGGTGTCACGGTCCGCCTTGATCGGGTCAGCCCGTTGACCGGGCCATTGACGGTGCGCCGGACTATGTGATTGGCCCTAAACCATATCAAACGATCTAGGATCGCCATGAAACTTTGTGTGAGCCTTCGAAATAACGAAATAAAAGGGTCCCGTAAAAATACTTTGCTTTCGGGTCCGTGGGCCCGCGGGCCGGTCATCCATCCAACACCCGGTGTTCTCCGAAACACCACCGAACGACGCCTAATCGCCACGAAACTTTGCGTGCTTGCTCGCGGGCATGGTTAGAGTTGATTAGTGTCATCGTATCATGTTTTCGGGTAAAATAGTTTAACGGGTTGTGTTCGGGCCCGTTGGCCCTTTCGATCGTATTCGAGCCCGTTGTACTCGGGCAACATCCTGGAACAATGTGGGGACTTAGGCATGTCACTATGCTTGCTCACAGTGCATCGTGGTTAGTTTACTAGGCCAGCCTCTTATTGCGTGGTCGCTCACCAACCTTGAAAGGACCCAAGGGTGTGTCAGTCTAAGGCATCGTGGTCAGTTCCTTAGGCAACGATGTGGGGCTTGGGCAAGGGACAAGGCATGGTTTCCTGGCAACATCCTGGAACAACGTGTGGCTTAGGCAAAGGCACACTATGCTTGTTCACAGTGCATCGTGGTCAGAATTTACTTTGCCAGCCTCTTGTTGCCTGGTCGCTTACCAATCCTGAAAGGACCCATGGTGTGTCAATCAAAGGCATCGTGGTCAGTTCCTTAGGCAACGATGTGGGGCTTGGCAAGGGACAAGGCATGGTTGTATGGCAACATCCTGGAACAAAGTGGGGCTTAGGCAAGGCACTATGCTTGTTCACAGTGCATCGTGGTCAGTTTACTAGGCCAACCTCTTGTTGCCTGGTCGCTCACCAATCCTGAAAGCACCCATGGTGTGTCAGTCTAAGGCATCGTGGCCAGTTCCTTAGGCATCGATATGGGGCTTGGGCAAGGGACAAGGCATGGTTTCCTGGCAACATCCTGGAACAACGTGTGGCTTAGGCAAAGGCACACTATGCTTGTTCACAGT
>JAQQBG010000245.1:22500-25000 GCA_032199755.1 Ambrosia artemisiifolia | reverse complement strand
AGCATCACAACAGCGGGACAAATCTCGATAAGGGACAATCTTGAAGGCGACCAGCCATGGGCACCGATGCCAGAAGGAAACGATAACCTATGACGTTCTCGAAAGCGGCCAGCCATGGGCACCACTGCCCGAAGGCGATGATAACCCATGGCTGAATGCCATGATGGGTACGACATGAGGATTCTCATCTCATACCCATCATGGCGGCCAGCCATGGGCACCACTACCCGAAGGCAATGTTAACCCATGGCTGATTGCCATGATGGGTACAACATGAGAATTCTCATGTCATACCCATCATGGCGGTCATGGGCACCGATGCCCGAAGGCAACGATATCCCATGACGTCCTCGAAGCGGCCAGCCATGGGCACCATTGCCCGAAGGCAATGATAACCCATGGCTGAATGCCATGATGGAGACGACATGAGGATTCTCATCTCATACCCATCATGGCGGTCCATCTTGTGGTGTATCAGGTCAAGGCTTGGGCGTGCCAACACACTTCATCACCCATAATGTTTTCACATGCTTTGATCCTGCCAACAAGATGGTCTGCTAGTGCTAGTTCAAGAGAGGGGCCGCACTAGCTTGGCCAAGACACCTTACCCCCCTATATATACATTATGCACAAAAAGTAAAGTGACAGGAACAGACATTAATTTTTTGAGGAATGATAATTTTTTGAAGGCATGCCCATTGTAGGCCATCGTCAAGCCATCGTTCTAGTCGTCGTGTGGGAAACAAGCATAATTCAAGGCAACATGGCTTGTCTACTAGGCAACATGGTGCACAATGTGGGGCGTCTTTGCCAAGCATCCATCAATTCACTAGCAAACGTGCTTACAACTAGGCATGATGTGGGGCATTTACAAGGCACGAGGCTAGATTTCTAGGCTACATGGCTTGGGGAGACACACCTCGTGCTACAATAGGCTTGAAACCTCTCATCTCGTATGCCCTCACTGGCCTTAGTTGGGCACTGGGGTTGCTCAAGCCCCATGTCTCCCTTATATATACATATTTCACAAAAAGCATTGTGACAGGAACAGACATTAAATTTTCGAGGATTGATAATTTTCGAGGTTTGCTGCTCGTTGGGCCTATGTACACGAGTCGTTGTGCGAGAAACCAAGTCGTTGGGCAACATTCCTAGGCAACGTGGGCAGGAGGGGCACTTGGTTCTCGAGTTCGTGGCTTGCTTGGGGCAATTTAGCTTGTGTACAAGGCCTTGGCAGCCTTGTTTCTCGGCCAACAAGGCCTCCTTGGGCGCTGCCAAGCCTCACCCAGGCAAGCCCTTCCCAACACACACCCCTCCCCTATATATACATATTGCACAAAAAGTTAAGTTTCAGGAATAGACATTAATTTTTTGAGGAATGATAATTTTTTGGGACCCTATCAAAAACCCATCAAACGACGTCGGATTGGCACGAAATTTTGCGTGGTGCCTCGGGGCAATGTTTTAAGATGTTCGGAACCGGAAAATTCTGGGTTCGGGTCCCGTGGGCCCGTGGGCCGGGCTCGGTCGGCCCCGGACCTTTATTCGTTATGTAATCATCGTAAGCCCATCAAACGACGTCGGATCGCCACGAAACTTTACGTGGGTGTTCTAGGGGCTAACCAGAGACGTTTGGTGTCACGGTCCGCCTTGATCGGGTCAGCCCGTTGACCGGGCCATTGACGGTGCGCCGGACTATGTGATTGGCCCTAAACCATATCAAACGATCTAGGATCGCCATGAAACTTTGTGTGAGCCTTCGAAATAACGAAATAAAAGGGTCCCGTAAAAATACTTTGCTTTCGGGTCCGTGGGCCCGCGGGCCGGTCATCCATCCAACACCCGGTGTTCTCCGAAACACCACCGAACGACGCCTAATCGCCACGAAACTTTGCGTGCTTGCTCGCGGGCATGGTTAGAGTTGATTAGTGTCATCGTATCATGTTTTCGGGTAAAATAGTTTAACGGGTTGTGTTCGGGCCCGTTGGCCCTTTCGATCGTATTCGAGCCCGTTGTACTCGGGCAACATCCTGGAACAATGTGGGGACTTAGGCATGTCACTATGCTTGCTCACAGTGCATCGTGGTTAGTTTACTAGGCCAGCCTCTTATTGCGTGGTCGCTCACCAACCTTGAAAGGACCCAAGGGTGTGTCAGTCTAAGGCATCGTGGTCAGTTCCTTAGGCAACGATGTGGGGCTTGGGCAAGGGACAAGGCATGGTTTCCTGGCAACATCCTGGAACAACGTGTGGCTTAGGCAAAGGCACACTATGCTTGTTCACAGTGCATCGTGGTCAGAATTTACTTTGCCAGCCTCTTGTTGCCTGGTCGCTTACCAATCCTGAAAGGACCCATGGTGTGTCAATCAAAGGCATCGTGGTCAGTTCCTTAGGCAACGATGTGGGGCTTGGCAAGGGACAAGGCATGGTTGTATGGCAACATCCTGGAACAAAGTGGGGCTTAGGCAAGGCACTATGCTTGTTCACAGTGCATCGTGGTCA
>JAQQBG010000244.1:0-44972 GCA_032199755.1 Ambrosia artemisiifolia | reverse complement strand
GAGGAGATACGTACAGTATCAGGTGTCCTTAGCCCAACGTATCGGGATGCGTGCGAGAAATTAGGCTTGATAGGGGACGATAGAGAATGGGCTGCTGCTTTTTCGATGCCTCAGCCTGGGCTACATCTGCAGAGCTAAGGACTTTGTTTGTTCATATGTTGTTATATTGTGAGGTATCAAATCCAGTGGCATTGTGGCAGGAACATTGGCATAAAATGAGTGATGACATAGCTCTTACTTTCCAGCAAATTGCTGGCACATCAACAACGCATGTTTGCGCCTCACACTTGCAGCAACATGTGCTCTATGAGCTTGAGGCTTTACATAATTCACATTCCGAATGTAGATCACTCGCTGATTTTGGGCTTCCCATGCCTCCTTCATCCATGCTCAGTGCACTACAAAATAGGTTGCTTATGGAGGAGAAGTGCTACGATATGGAGGCGTTGGCTTCTCAGAATGTTGTTATGATGCGTGGTCTAAACGTACAGCAACGAGAATTGTATGATATGATTGTTCAATCTGTGTCTACAAATACACAAAGGCTTGTATTCTTATACGGTCATGGTGGCACCGGCAAAACATATTTGTGGACCTCCATTATCACTGCAATCAGGTCAAGTGGATAAATTGTTTTAGCCGTGGCAACATCTGGGATTGCTTCCTTGCTATTACCATCGGGGAGAACAGCACATTCGCGCTTCAAGATACCCATTGATTTAACCTACGACTCTTTGTGCCACATAAAAAAAAACACTAATCTTTCACAGCTTCTTATAGAAACATCCCTTATAATTTGGGATGAGGCGCCAATGAGCGATCACAGAAAACATGCGCGTTTTACAATCTGGCGTAACCGCATCCGAAAAACAGTCAACAGAAAATTTCTCCAAGTGGTTGCTTGATGTAGGCGATGGCAGCATAGGCATTCCTGACAAAGATTCACCTTCCGACACAAAATTCATTCAAATACCTGCACAGTTTCTTATTCAGTCTAGGGAACAGAGATTGGAAGCGTTAATATCATTTGTCTACGATGATAACATCTTGAAATTCCCTACACCACTAAATATATCGGAGCGAGCCATTGTATGCCCAAGAAATGACACTGCTGATGAAATAAACGACATCATTCTTAACTCTTCCCCCGGAAATTCCTCAACATATTTGAGTCTAGATTCCATGGTACCTCACTCCGAAAACCACGGTGATGCAGATCTTAAAGTAAATACTCCTGTGATTTTACTTCGTAATATAGATCAAAAATCAGGGCTATGTAACGACACGAGACTTTTGGTTTCCCAACTGTTACCCAAGATTATTGAGGCACATATCATTACAGGTACTGCAGTAGGTCACCGTGTTTACATACCTAGAATTAATTTTATTCATAACAACAAAGAATTACCCTTTGTCCTTAAACGACGACAATTTCCTATTAAAACATGTTACGCGATGACCATAAATAAAAGTCAAGGCCAGTCTCTAAAAAAATTGCTGTCTACTTACCTCAATCTGTTTTTAGTCATGGCCAACTATATGTTGCTCTATCAAGGGCAACATCCTCAGCGGGTCTCAAGGTCCTTATAGACTCTAACCAAAACGTTGAGTCTAATGAAACCAAAAACATCGTGTACTCAGACCTACTTGCTGCCCTTACAGCTCAAGAGGTTATTACCAGCCCCTATAGCCTATCATCCTTACGTGGAAATCACGTCTACTTAATTTATAGCACATTTCAATTATATTCCTCTTGCATTACATGTGTTTCCAAATTTTTCTTATTATGTGACTCTTACAAATGCTTACCCATGTATCTCTTATAATGTTTTCTGCTATTTACGTTTTAGTGCCTCTTTTGAGGAATGCATACATGATATTTTGTTTTCTAACGCCCCTAGATTACATCTTCGTTTTAGGCAGCGCTGTTCACCTAATAAAATTACCTTTGTGTTACGCATTTTCCACTATAATGGTTTGTCTCAACCCATATTTTGCGTTCGTTTACGTATTACATTTACATGCGCCTTTACTCTTGATCAAAAGTTAGTTAACTAATTACTTTCCCACGAGATATGTGGAGTAGTGTTAACTTACGTATACTCTGTTATTAGTATACATGTAGGTATTTAGGAGTTAGCCCTTTTTTTTAAACTTTAGTAACAGTTTCATATTTATTCTGCTACATCATACAAACCTATACAGCAGCGATGCAATTAAGATAGGTGTTAGATCATATGTAATGGTTATTCCTTTTACTCAACAACATTCTCTCTTCCAATCAGGATAGCCATCATGGATGACTTTCACGTCACATCAATTGTCCCCGACAGTGATTCAGCATCGATAACAGTTCGGTTTATAAGAAAGTGGTTGCGAAACAACAGTCTCTGCTACGTTGTTATAGACATATATGTACGCACTTCTTTTATACATCCATGCAATACAAGCAGACGTCCACTATTTGGATAAAGATTTCTTTGAAAAGAAAGTGACCCTGCTCTCATGCTACATACTTGATAATTATATTTGTACTGAGGCCCCTGCATCTGTAAGAGTTAATGCACACCCAGCTAGCATTCACCTAGGAACAACAACATCAGTTACCCCAATACCTACTCCAGAGACATTCCCTCTGCACTACTTTAACTTCTGTCCATACGCAGACTTACCTCTTCGGACTGAGGAGAATCAGCCACCTAATCAGCCGTATATTCAAACTGGTACTTTTTTCCGCCTATATTTACCTACATGATAAATTACTTCTTCTACCACAACAAATAACTCCTGCTATGTCTGCTTACCTTTAACACAAAAAAAAACCCTTACCTTCACAGGTTTAGGGATGGCGATCAGCATCTGTTGCCACCAACTCCTGGATCACAAACCCAACACCTGCGTGTGGAAGACAGGAACCGAAGGACAATTTCAGAACTTTTACACCACCAGAGTGAAGGCTACCAGGTATAGTTTTCTTTCTCTTACCTCTAATAATTTACGCTTTGCTGGTAATCATTTAGGACAACGTTTTTTCCTCACTAATAGATGAAGGTTTTGGCTTTTGTCTTTTCCACACGTTTAGCTGCTAATCATTACGATGTATGATTTTCCAAGTCCTACAAAAACTTGCCTGCTATTTACATTTACCCACTACCGGGAATAGAATAACATAATATTTCCAGGCTATCATAACATCGAACATGTGATAGAAAGCCTTGCTGGTTTTAGAATAATTAAATGTCACGCATTGTGTTTCTTTTTATTTTATACTTACCAGCTTCTAAATTGCATATGCAATAATTATATGTCACACATGGTACTACATTAAATGTCAATAATTCAATACTTTTTGTTACACTTACCAGCTTCATTTTTGATCTTTTTGTTATACTTACACGCTTTTAAATTCAATGTCACGCAGGGTCAGGTTTTTACATGTGTTGCATCAATAAAATCCTACATTAAAGGCCGCCCATGGTACTACACTGACAAACATACAACACAAAACAAGGCTGGAGGTGTGGAACTCATGAAATCTTACCAGACCCAAAGTTCATGTAAGTTTAAACAACTTTTCTGCCATGCTTTTCTTTAGTCGCCTGCCACCTTACAAACAATTAAATACCTACAGGTATTGCATCGGTGCCGACATTGAAGACAACACAGGTCCTACAACTGCAACCTTTTTTGACGACGCGGCTGCCACATTGCTTGGTATCCAGTGTAAAGACATGGTTTTAAAGTATGGCATGGATCGTTATAGGCTGCCAAAACCAATGTATGACGTCATTGGAAACGACATGATAATGCAGCTCCAATATGCCCGCTCAATAGGCAATACCTCAAGTGTTTTCTCCATAAACAAAATATTTGTCAGGCCACCAACTATGATAGCAACGCCACCTTCGCCTTCCCGGGAAACAACATCTACTGTTGCCCAACTACTTCCAACAAAAGCTACTGCTAAACGCCAATTATATCAGCAAGGTAAATCTATACACCATACACCTTTTTTTAACAAATTCCAATAACTGATTCCAAATATTCTTTTCCACAGAGGGTACTAGCGACACAAAGCAACGCCATTTCGCGGACTAAGGCGTCAACGTGACTACAGCCAACAACAACAGCCCACAGTAACATTTTGTTAATCCTATGGTTATTGTAAATAAACCTCATCATATGTTTCGCACGAAACACTAACACCTTTTGTATGCTCCGAAAATCCTTTTGCGACGCGAAACGTAAACGTTGGCTGCAACACACAACTTTAGTTAGTAACATATCACGTTTTATATACTTGCATCGCATTACATATCAAGTAACCTTTTCTCGTCAATTATCACCGTCTCCCGCCGCAATGCGCGGGAGACCACCTAGTTTGACATCAAACAAAATAGGTTTCTAGATTTAGGAGAAAAGCAATACAGCGGGTGAACACTATTACGAAGGATTCGAAGAACAACAGCATTGGAGGGAAGGAAATCAAGGGTTGAAGCATTGGTGCTGAAGAAGCACGAATCCCAGATTACCGGGTTAGTGCTAATCTTGGTAATGATTCTACGGGGTATTTGCAAAAAGGTGTATTTATAAAACATGATAGGTTTAAGGACAAGACCAAGGATGTTTAGAGACAACAAGCTAGAAGAGCCGAGCCTCTAAATGTTTGCAAATAAACAAGGGTTGGAAAAGTACGATGTGCTCGTAGTCTTTTCTGTGAAAGTGTTCGTCAAATATCGGATGCCAATAAAAGGAGAAGGGACTCCTCCTTTTATAGTACCTCGACATGCCACTTTCTCAACCCGTCCTCTACTCTTAGTGGGACCCGGTCCAAGTAGAGGTGTCTCTAGGTTTTCGGCCCAAGTTCCTAAGCCCAATAGTGCAAGTGGGTTTGGTAAAAAAGAGAGGAAAGGGGGATGTTACTGTCCTGACGTTAATACACGTGGCGTCCGTTGAATGGACGCTGGTGGGCGATGAACAGGTGGAATCCGCCAACTGGCTACTCTAGGGTGGTGGGTAATCATCCTTCTTCTAGAACCCGAAACAAGTTGCAGGGTTGCAAAAGTCTTCTGTCAGAGAGATATCTAGGCTGGGAAGCTGCCACGTCATCGTCCTTTCGGATTGTTTGGTTGAGCACAGCCACTGATTGGCTGGGAACTCTGACGGTAGCCTGCATCGTCAAGAACAGTTGCCTGGGGCAGGAATGTGTGTCTCGAGGTTGCCCCAGAAAGCATCTTCTAGTCGTGTTGATGAAGCTTTGTTTATCTTGCTGAAGATGCTTTGTTTATCTTGCTGAAAAAGCTTCATAGTATGTCTGCCCCGTTGACGTAGAACGGGCGGGCGAGTCTGCGTCCTATTGCTGATGGACGCTGACTGTTTCGCTGACGTAAAACGGGCCGGTGAGTATGCGTCCTGTTTCTGATTGACGCTAACTATTCCGCTGACGTAAAATAGGTGGGTGTATGTTTAGCTAGGCGCAGCTTGTAAGTTTGTGATATGGTATTTGCTGATGTTTTGGTACCATGTCCCTTCAAGGCCCCCCAGTCCAGTGTTGCCTTGTTGCATTGAGAAGGGAGTGCTGGACTTGTTTGTAGTTTTTGAAAGAGTGGATTTTTGCATGTGTACTTTGAGTTACATCCAGTCATCACTGGGTTTTCATGTAACAAAGTGAACATGTAAGTTTGTGACATTCTCAACTGGTGCGCACACAGTGATCAACCTGCGGGCGTATGACAGAGTGGGAGATCCAGTGGTTATATGTATAGGCGTCATGCCTTGTTACGTATCTCGAAAATGAGAAGAAGAAAAATCTTGAAATTTTTCATCCGCGCGCTGACGTGGTTTCTGAGGAGGCGACGGGCCTTTTAGCGCATCTGTAAGATGAGAAAAAGAAAAATCTTGGAACTTTTCATCCGCGCGCTGACGTGATGCCTGAGGAGGCGTCGGGCCTTATAGCGCATTTGTAAAATGAGAAAAAGAAAAATCTTGAAATTTTTCATCCGGGCGCTGACGTGATGCCTGAGAAGGCGTCAGGCCTTGTAGCGCATCTGCAAGATGAGAAAAAGAAAAATCTTGAAACTTTTCATCCCCACGCTGACTTGATGCCTGAGGAGGCGTCTGGCCTTCTAGCGCATGTGGAAGATGAGATAAAAAAGTAGTTTTTTTTCTGCTTCTGCGCATTCTGAAGTGCACTTATTGCGCATTGAATTTGTCTTTTTGAATTCCATGCAAATTGAATGGCGGGAATGTTTGTATTTAAGTAAACGTGTCTGACGGTTCATACAATCATACTGGGAACGTGTCTGACAGCTGTCGTGGTGAAGCTGTTACTGGCGGACACGTGTCGTTCATCGATGCCCAGTGACAGTTGTTGGGTATTGTAACCTTCAGGCGAGTGGCTCACACGCCGCGCGTGAGGCGTCTGTCACGTGCTTCGTCTTACGTGTCGTCTTCTAATTGGACCTGCGTCTAAAAAGTCGTTTTGTCATGATGACCCTCTTTCCCATCGCAATTAATGTGATGGTTATAAATAGGGGCTTCTTCTTTTGAGTTTCTTTCATCCCTTTATATTTCCTTCTTTTCTCCGGTGACTTTTTCTTAAATTCCGGCAACAGACTCCGTTTTTTTACTTGTTTTTCTCTTCTTCATTTACATTTTCTTCGGTTAATCATGTCTGGTGATGATAAAAAGGCTGAGCTAGCCATGTCTGAGGCTCAGATAGGGTGGTCGATGGACTGCCCTGACGACAAGATTTGTCTGTACGAGGCTTTCTTTTTCAAGGGCCTTTTCAGGATTCCCGTTTCTCAGTTTCCAGTGAAGGTTTTGCAGCAGTATGGCATGCGTATCTCTCAAATGAGCCTATTCAGGGTGATGAGGATGATGCATTTTGAAGCTACCTGTCGAGCATTGAGGATGACTCCCGAGTTTTAACATTTTATTGTTTTTTATAAGCTGGAAGTCAAGGAGAGTCGTTGGATCTCGTTTGTGGAGAGGTCCAAGGCCATCACTGTGGTGGTGTCGAAGAGTTTGCCGAAGAGTCATCGAGACTAGAAGAAGTGTTTCTTTTTTTGTGAGGAAGGAAGTGATACCTATTGAGATGCAATTTTTAACCCTGCATGCTGGGTAGAAGGATCCTTCATTCGAAGTGATGAAGGATTTCCAAGACGAGGGATGGTTCAAGGCGTTGGTGGCGCATCAAACTCGTTTGGGTGATCTTGAAAAGTGCGACGAAGGTATGCTCAGGATGCTGGGGGTTAGTAGACTGGGCATCTGAGAGGGTTATGACGTCCTTCCTTACGGTGACGGAGGTATGGAGTCGCTGGAAGGTATGTACTTTGTTTTTGTTTATGGGTGTTTGATGTTTCTTCATCGATTGGTTTTTCGCTGATAGCGAATATTATGATCTTTGCAGGTGAGAAGTTGTTTGAGTTCTTTGCTTTGAGAGTATCCCGTACCTGTTTCAGAGTGGTTCCTGCGGGTGAAATTTCTGGGATTGAGAAGATGTGTGGGAACTTCCTATTTCCTGTGCGAATAGAAGGTGCGCATGACAATCCTCTCGCCCTTGGTTTTCTGATTAACACTGATCCCGTCTCTGTGCGTACGGAGACCGGGGTTGATTATGTGTTTTTATCTGAAGACGAGTCTAGCGGGTCATCGTCTAGTCTAATTCGTCGTACTAGTCGGCCTGTAGGTGGTGGTTCGAGTAGTTCGGTTGCTGTGACAAATGGTGTGGGCGCAACTAGTGGTGGATCTAGTACTGTTGAAGGGTCAGCTGGAAAAAGTAAGGGTGAATAATACCCTTTGTTTGTAGCTGAGTGTCATATTGGTGTTGTACCTGATATCTTTGTTGTGTAGGTACGGCCCGGAAGCGTCGCTTGCTGATTTTACAGGAGATTGAATCTTTGGAGGAGCGTCCGCCTAAGAAGCAGGCTACCGGTGAAGGCGTTACTTCTATGTGAGGCGAGGGAAATGTTGATCCAGGTTTGGTTGGTTTTGAGCTTGAGCCGCCGCCCGTTCGTGAACCATTTGGAAAGAAGACTTTGAGAAAACTGAGCTGTAAGTGTTTGTGCTACGCTGAGACTCGTGGGGACGGAAAGCTTATCTCTGCGGGGATTACGGCTTCAGAGCCGTAGGTTAGGCTGAACGGTGTTTCACCTGTGCTGGTCTTTGTTAGGGTGCGGTGTGCCCATAAGACGTGCGGGAGTTCGTCTACTCAGCCTGTCCGTTTTGAGCCTAGGAGCGTCTTGATTCCTTCGACCAGTGATCTGTTAATGCGTTCCACTTGTCCGTTTCCTTGTGGGTGGGCGACGGACGTGAAGATCTGGTTGACGCCCATTTGTGTTAGCCATGTCTTGATTTTCTTGTTGGCGAACTGTGTCCGTTGTCGGTGACGATTTCCATGGGTAGCCCGAATCGGCAGATGATGAATTCCAAGATGAACTTTTGGACATGTTCTGCGCTGATTGTTGCTAAAGGCTTGGCTTCCACCCATTTTTTGAAATAGTCGACGGCGACTATTAAATATTGTATTTTGCCAGGGGCCATTGGGAACGGGCCAACCAGGTCGATGGCCCATTTTTGGAATGGCCAAGCGGCTGTGACTGGACCAGGTTGTTCTTTGGGCGTAAGGTGTTCGGCGCATGTTGCATGTTGCTGACAGTTGAAGCTGGTGCGCAAGATTTTTACTGCGTCTTGGTGCATTCTTGGCCAGTAATATCCAGCGTTCATGATTTTGGCGAAGACCATTCTTGGGCCTGCGTGGATGCCGCATATGCCTTCGTGGACTTCCTTGATAAGGAATGAGGTGTTTGCGGAGTGCTTGTTGGGTTGGAAGGAACCAAGCGTCGATATAAAATACCATTTATGAGTTGGTAGTGTTCTGATTTGTACTGGATGTTTCTGGCTTTCGCTTTTTGGGTTGGAAGAGTGCTTGTTGCTAGGTATGCTTGGATAGGAGTCATCCATGACCTGGCGCCTGTTTGTGTTACATTGACCTGTCTAGTAGGCACAAATGGTTGATCTAATGTTTCGATACGTACCTCTTTGGCCATATGTGACCAAGCTATTGATGCCATTTTGCTGAGGGCGTCCGCTTCATTGTTTCCACTTCGATTGATGTGGTCGACCGTACAGGTTGCGAATTTTTTGATTAGGAGCTTAGCCTGGTCGACATACTGTGCCATAACTGGGTCTTTGGCATCGTAGATGCCGTTGATGTATCCTGCTATGAGCATTGACTCTGTGTGGGCGTTAAGGTGCCTTGCACCCATTTTGTTTGCCAGGCGGAGTCCTGCTAGGAAAGCCTCATATTCTGCCTCGTTATTTGTCCTCGGGAATTCAAGACGCACAGCGTATGTGAACTTTGTGTTATCAGGGCTGACCAGCCTGAGTCCTGCGCCTGCGCCTTGATCGTTTGAGGCTCCGTCGGTGAACAGTGACCATGTGACCCGTGAATCTGGGATGGGTTTTGGTTCTTGTTCATTTTGGCATTCTTCTATTTTCTCAGTTGGAATTTCAGTGATGAAGTCTGCGAGAACCTGTCTCTTGATTGCTGGTCTGGTTTGTAAATGATGGTGTGGGCGCCGATGTGACACCCCGCATTTTCAGGTTAATACTTTTACTGAACTCTATTTAACTTGCATGTTCATACGTGGTTAAACACTTAACTAGGGTTAGTTAAGGTGGTCTTTCAATGTGTTAAGGAACAATAACATATGTTAGATGATATTAACGTACGTTATAATTATGAAAAATCCTTGTTCTGACACACATACGAGTCCTGTATCCCGAACGTTGGTGATTTGTCTAGTATACATGATAATATGTACAATTGAAATATGATGAACGTGAAGTAACATATTTATGTGAATTACTTCTTAACTGATAGTCGGTATGTAAACCATGCAAATTATGTGCGGTCTATGATTAACATGTTATGAGATTATAAAAACAATAGTTTTATGTAAGTTAGGGTGGTTAATATTATCGGGTCCAGTATTGGGTTTAAAACATTATTAACGGGTGCAATCTCACCCCCTTGTCTCTAAATTTTCATCATAGATCAAAAAAAAAAAAAAGAGAACCCTAACCCTAAACCCCTATGCACTGTGAGCTTCCCTCACCCCCTTCTCTCTCAATTTTGAATCAAACAACACCTCTCTTTCACTAATTCAAGTTGATTTGGGTGCAATCTCTAGGCTTTAAGGAGTTTAGCATTGCAAGGTATGCGTTTTACATGTTTATTGATGATTTAAAATGCTTGAAAAGTTTTAAAAATCATAGAAACTACATGCATAGAATCACATATATGGTTTTAATGTGAGTTCTTGAATGTTTATTGTGATTGATGATGATAATGGTTGTTAGTAATCATAATTAGGGTTTTTGTAAGTTGATACATGGGTTTGATTATGATAACATGTATTGTGCATATGTAATAGATTATTATGCATGATTAGGGTTCATGAATAGCTTGTTGTGCAAGTTTCAGTTTCTGGCAGATTTGTTTTGGTAGTTTGTAGGGCTGTTATATGGGGTGTAACTTGATATACTGATTGTTACTTGATGCTAGAACATTATTTATGATGTTAGGTTTTCAAAAAGTCCAAGATCATGCGTTTTTGACTTGTTTTGATATTTTTCCATGATTTTATTAGTTTAGAGGTATAAGCTGATTTTCGGATGTGAAAAATCAGCCGACTTTATAGGGCTGTAACTTGAGTTTTACAAGTCCGTTCGTCGCGAATATTGGAAAGTAGTTGCGTATATGAAGTCCGGATCTTTTCCCACTGGATATACCTCGTTTGGATAAACCTATGATTTTTAATGAAATTTTGACTAAGCTACTGTCAACAGCACGTTTTTCTGGAGGAGGCTGAAGAATCTTCAGGACTTGAAGAGTTGGTTTGATATTTTATAAAAATTCGTTTTCATAAGTTAAAATCTGTCCAGAAATCGCAAATATGAGAGACAATGATTTATTGATATTTTGTAGGTATTAATGAGTTATTGTTTGTGAAACCCCATATGGGAAAATGTATACATGCTATGTGTATGTTATAGATGACATGATAGGTTGATTATGCGAAAGTGTGTTATGTGGACTTATCGTGTTAGAAGTTTTGACATGCTCCTTTATGAATTAATCACCAACGATTTGTACGGGTCATACATGGTCTACTTGTGTCGAGTTAATTTGCATAAGGTGTCACCTAGGTCATTGTAGAGTACAATGGTTTGGGATAATCAATATGTGTAACCGCACTCAGACACTCGTAACTTTGTGTTCGATAGGTTATCGATAGGCGAGTAGTCTACCACGTTTCATTGCGGTTTATATTAGCTTTTGCAACCTAAGGTGAGTTTCACTACTCTTTTATCAATAGCGTGTGTCTCGGGGAGACAACTTACTTAACTTTTTCATATTCCGATTTGGGACTAGTTTTACATATCCCAGGTTTTGGGGTGCTAGGTTCACAAGGTGAATCACTTTTACTAATTCATGTTTTATGTCCTTGATGAACTAAACCAACCCTATCGTTGAAGTCCTTCTAGATACCGAATGAATTGTTGGTTGGCAAGTGGGTTATTAGTTGATAGTGCTATTAGGTTTCACAAACCTCACATCGTGCTGGGAGGATGGGAGTGAACTATAACTTAACTTTTATTGTCATTGTTGATGGGCAATGATGCAAGGCACTTTGCTCACTATTGTAGGATCTCGTTATTTAGCAGTTCGGTATCATCGGTGTTAGTTGTCATGAGTAGGTTAGCTACCCCTGGCATGTGAAATAGCTGTTACTTGTTGTTACGTTGTCTGGGAGACCGATGCATTTACTTTTTGTTACGTGGTCTGGGAGGCCGATGCATTTACTTGTTGTTACGTGGTTTTGGGAAAACCTATGCGTTTACTTACTCATTTACTTTACTTTGTGAACTCACCAACATTGTTTGTTGACCCACTATGTATATGCTTTTGCAGGTAGTTAACTTCCGGTGTCACGATTAGGAAGCACTACACGTTTCACTTTATTTGAGGCCTTAGGCATACACCTAAATTATATATCATGCTTTTACGTTTTCTTTCATATGGTTTTAATTTGGGTGCGTTGTTTTGTGCATCGTTTTAAAAGGGTTTAAAGTTGGTTTACGCTTCCGCAACTTAACTGAATTTGATTTTTGAAAACGAACTAAATGGTTTGGGCATTTTGAGTGCGTTCATATGACTTGTGGCTATGGGATCCTGATATGTCATGCGCCTCGCGGTATATGTAGCTTTTAGCTACATATACCTACAGCACATGATTTCGGGAGATATGTTATCTTCTAGTTCTAAACCGAAACTGAACACATCACTGGTGGGGACCCAGGGTACACCAAGTGGCACATTACTGGGATTAGTATCCTAACAAACCTCATGGATGAGGAAACGACTATAGTACAGGGGACAGAGCCCTTGCGAGTGTTGTGGCGCACGTACACGGAAAGCTGCACGACGCCTACGACGCGGTACCACTAAACCGAATCGAACCCGAAGGAATCAAATACTGAGACTTATCCTTTTCCTCACTGAGCAAGGAGACAATTAGTTTCTGTTCCTTGTCGCTTGATCTTTCTTACTTCCATTCGAGACTCAGACGAGCCTGGGTTACTCATATAGAATTTTATTCTTACTCTAGTATATTTACGCCCAGTACGAGCGGGCGAGTATATGACATGCGTGTCCGTGTTCCTCGTGAGTATATAGTAGATTCAAGGGAACACATCAGATCAAGGCTTGTTCACACACTCTTGGGGAGTTCTGTAAAGCCTACGACGCAATGCAACATCTCAAGGGAAGATGAAACCTACTAATGACTAACAGCCACGATTGGAGGAAAGAGTGGTGCAGATGACCACTGAACTGACTTACACATGACCGGAGGAGGAGACTATACGTGACGAGATCCACATAACACTGACACCCGCGAATAAGGAAGAAGAAGGGATGGAAGGAAAAACCTGAGCAGGACGAACACATGGATAGTGAGGATGAAGGCTCTACTATCTCGACAGAGCGCGACGACGATTTGCTCCTACCTTCCCTTGCTAGTATTTCCTTTACTTTTCTTTTGTGAACTTAGATATGGGTGGATTCTTATGAGCAACAATAGGGTGGTTTAGGCCCTCGCATCTTTCCAAGCTAGTAAAGATCCATTCTGCTAAATCATTTTTTTCCCTCGACTTTCACACATGCTACAACAACAACTCGCTAGCGTATTTCCAAGGCTTATATGAGTTTTAAGCCTCAATAACTCCAACGGGACGGAAGGAGACTGTTTGATTATTTCGACTATATAAGCCTTTGCAATGTGCATTTGCCCCAGGCAGGATGGGTAATGTATGCTACATGCATATTCGATAAGTTACGAATACTTGGGTTAAGAATGTAACACCCTGTGATGAAATTTAGAAATTTGTTACCTAGAGACGATTAGGTCTGAGATTGACGCCTACAGTACCAAACTACATGAGTTAGCTACCATATGCTCAAATCTATCTAATTTACCTTACAAGCAGATCGAGCTTCATACCAACAGGGTTGGTCCCACAGATTCGTGGCAGGTTCAGGTACTTTTTCAAAGCAAGTGTTTCATCTTTTAATACTTTTACTAAACTCTAGTTAACTTGCATGTTCATACGTGGTCAAACACTTAACTTGGGTTAGTTAAGGAGGTCATTCAATGTGTTGAGGAACAATAACATATGTTAGATGATATTAACGTACGTTATAATTAAGAAAAAATCCTTGTTCTGACACACACACGAGTCCTGTATCCCGAACGTTGGTGATTTGTCTAGCATACATGATAATATGTACAATTGAAATATGATCAACATGAAGTAACATGTTTATGTGAATTACTGCTTAACTGATAGTCAGTACGCAAACCAAGCAAATTATGTGCACTCTATGATTAATATGTTATGAGATGATAAAAACAATAGTTTTATGTAAGTTAGGGTGGTTAACATTATCGGATCCAGTATTGGGTTTAAAACATTATTAACGGGTCCGGTTAGCAAGCTAAAAACCCCTAATACCCAATTACTTGGGCAACAAGCCAACTCCTCTTATAATTATAGATCAAAAAAAACCTAACCCTAAACCCCTATGCGCCGTGAGCTTCCCCCACCCCCTTCTCTCTCAATTTTCAATCAAACAACACCTCTCTTCACTAATTCAAGTTGATTTGGTGCAATCTCTAGGCTTTTAGGAGTTTAACATTGCAAGGTATAAGTTTTACATGTTTCTTGATGATTTACAATGCTTAAAAAGTTTTTAAAATCATAGAAACTACATGCATAGAATCGCATATATGGTTTTAATGTGAGTTCTTGAATGTTGATTGTGATTGATGATGATAATGGTTGTTAGTAATCATAATTAGGGTTTTTGTATGTTAATACATGGGTTTGATTATGATAACATGGATTGTGCATATGTTATAGATTATTATGCATGATTAGGGTTTATGAATAGCTTGTTGTGCAAGTTTAGTTTCGGGCAGATTCGTTTTGGTAGTTTGTAGGGCTGTTATAGGGGATGTAACTTGATTGTTTTGATTATTACTTGATGCTAGAACCTTATTTATGATGTTAGGTTTTCAAAAAGTCCAAGATCATGCGTTTTTGACTTGTTTTGATATTTTTCCATGATTTTATGAGTTTAGAGGTATAAGCTGATTTATGGATGTGAAAAATCAGCCGACTTTGGTCGCGAATTTTGGACATTAGTTGCGTATATGACGTCCGGATCTTTTCCCACTGGATTCACCTCATTTGGATAAGCCTATGCTTTTTAATGAAATTTTGACTAAGCTGCTTTCAACAGCACGTTTTTCTGGAGGAGACTGGACTAAATTATTTTTCATAAACTTTTGAAGGGTTTTTTTCATAAAATAAAAATCGTAACATGCATGGGAAACCCAAGGAACTTCCAGAAAATTTTTGAGGACTTGAAGAGTTGGTTTGATATTTTATATAAATTCGTTTTCATAAGTTAAAATCTGTCCAGAAATCGCAAATATGAGAAACAATGATTTATTGATATTTTCTAGGTATTAATGAGTTATTGTTTCTGAAACCCCATATGGGAACATGTATACATGCTATGTGTTTGTTATAGATGACATGATAGGTTGATTATGCGAAAGTGTGTAATGGGGACTTATCGCGTTAGAAGTTTTGACATGCTCCTTTATGAATTGATCACCAATGATTTGCACGGGTCATACATGGTCTACTTGTTTCAAGTCTATTTGCATAAGGTGTCACCTAGGTCATTGTAGAGTACAATGGTTTGGGATAATCAATATGTGTAACCGCACTAAGACACTCGTAACTTTATGTTCTATAGGTTATCGATAGGCGAGTAGTCTACCACATTTCAGTCTTTGCGGTTTATATTATCTTTTGCAACCAAAGGTGAGTTTCACTAAAGCATGCGTCTCGGGGAGACAACTTACTTAAATTTTTCATAGTCCGGTTTGGGACTAGTTTTACACATCCCGGGTTTTGGGGTGCTAGGTTGACAAGGTGAATCTACTTAAACTAATTCATGTTTTATGTCCTTGATGAACTAAACCAACCCTATCATTGAAGTCCTTCTAGATACCGAATGAATTGCCAGTGGGCAAGAGGGTTATTAGTTGATAGTGCTATTAGGTTTCACAATCCTCACATCGTGCTGGGAGCATGGGTGTGAACTAAAACTTAACTTTTATTATCATTGTTGATGGGAAATGATGCAAGGCACTTTTCTCATTATTGTGGAATTTCGTTGTTTAGCAGTTCGGTATCACCGATGTTAGTTGTCATGAGTGGGTTAGCTACCCCTAGCATGTGAAATGGTTGTTACCTGTTGTTATGTGGTCTGGGAGGCCGATGCATTTACTTGTTGTTATGTGGTCTGGGAGGCCGACGCATTTACTTGTTGTTACGTGGTTTTGGGAAAACCTACGCGTTTACTTACTCATTTACTTTACTTAGTGAACTCACCAAGATTTTTTGTTAACCCACTCTGTACATGCTTTTGCAGGTAGTTAGCTTCTGGTGTCACGATTAGGAAGCACTGCATGTTTCACTGCATTTGGGGCCTTGGGCATACACCTAAATTATATATCATGCTTTTACGTTTTCTTTCATATGGTTTTAATTTGGGCGCGTTGTTTTGCGCATGGTTTTAAAAAGGTTTAAAGTTGGTTTACGCTTCCGCAACTTAACTAAATTTGATTTTTGAAAAAGAACTAAATGGTTTGGGCATTTAGAGTTCATTCATATGACTTATGGCTATGGGATCCTGGTATGCCATGCGCCTCGCGGTATAAACCCCGTAGTGGAAATTTGAGCGTGTGACAGCCGAGTTCGATTTCCCATTTTGCTAGGCGCCCAGATAACTCTGGTTTTGAAAGCACAGTGTTGATTCTGTAGTCAGTTAGGACGTTGATGGGGTGTCCTTGAAAGTATCTCCTGAGTCGCCTGGAAGCGTGAACGAGTGCTAAGACCAGTTTTTCCATTGTGGAGTATCTGTTTTCTGCGTCTTCCAAGGTGCGACTGATGTGGTAGATTAGTGTTTGAACTTTGTTGCGCTCTACTAGTAAGACCGCGCCTATCGCTTTCTCAGAAGCGGATAGGTATAGCGTTAAAGGTTCTTCTGGTAAGTGCGCTGTAGGAGTTGGTAAGTAGGTTAAACATTGTTTCATTTCACGAAAAGCCACTTCCCCTCTTCGGCCCCGAATAAGCACTTGCCTAGATTGTGTTTCATCTTGATTTTGCGCAGATGTTCAAAGGTGCGCTGTATATCTAGTAACATTGTGTCTTCTTGTCTGCTTTTTATTACCAGATCGCCGACGTACACTTCTAGATTGACGCCAATCTGGTTTATGAAGGCTTGGTCCATTAGGCACTGTATGTTGCGCCTGCATTCTTTAGGACGAAGGGCATTTTGGTGTAGCAGTAGACCCCTCTGTCAGTTCGGAAGGCGGTTCTGTCTTCGTCTTCGTAAGCCATTTGTATTTGGTGATATCCTCGGTAAGCATGGAAGAAACATTTTAATTTAAATGGCGCAAGAGAGTCTACCTTGAGGTCGATTTCCGGTAGCGGGTAGTGGTCCTTCGGGCATGCTTTGTTTAGATCCTTGTAAACGACGCACATGCGCCAAGATCCGTTCTTTTTAAGGACCATGACCGGATTTGCCACCCATGTTTGGTGGTTGCATCGTCTAATGATGCCAGCCTCGAGTAAGTCATCGACCTGCTCGTTCATGGCTTTGACTCTGTCCGGGCCTAGCGGACGCTTTTTCTGAGCGACTGGTCGCGCGTCCTTTTTGGTGTTGAGGCGATGTTCCGCTATATCCCTTGGGACGCCAATCACGTCGGATGACTGCCATGCAAAGATATCTTTGTTTTCTACTAGCAGCTGCTTCACGTATACGCGCACTTAGGGGGACAGAGGTTATCCCAAGGTGATTGTTTATTCGGGGAAAGATGGGTTGAGGACCCATTTTTCATTTTCAGTAGCGGCTAGTTTGGATGGTGGTGCTGGCGCCGCTGGTTCTGTTGTGATGAGGCATTCCTAATTCCCTCGGATGTACGTGATCCCTGTTGGTGTTGGGAAACCGATGGTTTGGTTAGGGGTTGATGTGTTGTTGTTGAAGTTGGCAAGACCTTGTCGCCCTAACAAGATGTCGTATGAGGAGGTAGTTCGGATGACATGGAATGTGCATGTCTCCGAGCGTGTATGAATCCCATCGTCAAGGGTGACTGTAAAGTCAAACTTTCCGAGGGGATGAATGACCTCGTTGGAAAAAACCGGGGATGGGTGTGTCTGGCTGAAGATGCGCTTTGTCTTCATCATCCAGCTGGTCAAAGCATTGCATGTACATGATGTCGAAGCTGCTCCCGCTATCGCAAATCATCTTGTATGTGCGATAGTGACCAAACAGGGCTGTGATGATGAGTGGTGTTGTTGACTTTGCTCCTCCCGGTATTGTTGGGAGGATGACTTGGGCTTGTTTCCAGTTAGGATTCTTTTCAGCGTCTGCTCTTTGAGACGTTGTTGCGTCACTGGCTGGGTTAAGTTTGCGCTTGTTGCGGTGTGTCATATGACGTTGTTTTGAGTATGCGCCTCGGACATGATGTGTTTTGATGTCCTTGATTGGCTTTGGGGGTTCTTCAGTTTTGGGTGCGTCTGCGCGCACGTTTTTGACAAGGCTGGTCAGCTTGCTGGAACGGAGGGCGGCCTCTATCTCCATTTTGAGGCTGTAACAGTTGTCGATATCATGACCCACGTCTTTGTGGAAGTTGCAGAATCTCGTGGTATCGACATTTTTGAGTTTATTTCCTATGGGTTTTGGGAGTTTAAACACAAATTCTCCGGTTGACAGAACTTGAGCTAATACCTGGGATGGTGTTTTGGTGAGGGGCGTCCAGTCTTGGTTTCTTCGGCCACTGTTGCGTTGATCGCGTGTTTGCTTGTTTCCGATAATGTTTCTGGCGTCGCCAGAGGGTAAATATCTTCCTTCGTCGGTGGTACCAGAGATGCGGCTCCAGACGGAGGAGCTATTGTTGTTCCGATTGCGATTGTTGCTTGAGCTTCCACGCTGGTTCTGATTTCTGGTTTTTTGATTTCTAGCGTAGAGTCTGGGATACCATCTTCACCCTGAAGGGTGTTTTTTAGATTGTCGTCATTGACGTTTGCTAGGAAGGAGATTCGAGTTGCCTCGTCCCCGGTTCCTAGCTGGAGTGCTTCTTAGTTGAACCGCACGATGAAGTGGTAGATTAGTGTTTGAACTTTGTTGCGCTCTACTAGTAAGACCGCGCCTATCGCTTTCTCAGAAGCGGATAGGTATAGCGTTAAAGGTTCTTCTGGTAAGTGCGCTGTAGGAGTTGGTAAGTAGGTTAAACATTGTTTCATTTCACGAAAAGCCACTTCCCCTCTTCGGCCCCGAATAAGCACTTGCCTAGATTGTGTTTCATCTTGATTTTGCGCAGATGTTCAAAGGTGCGCTGTATATCTAGTAACATTGTGTCTTCTTGTCTGCTTTTTATTACCAGATCGCCGACGTACACTTCTAGATTGACGCCAATCTGGTTTATGAAGGCTTGGTCCATTAGGCACTGTATGTTGCGCCTGCATTCTTTAGGACGAAGGGCATTTTGGTGTAGCAGTAGACCCCTCTGTCAGTTCGGAAGGCGGTTCTGTCTTCGTCTTCGTAAGCCATTTGTATTTGGTGATATCCTCGGTAAGCATGGAAGAAACATTTTAATTTAAATGGCGCAAGAGAGTCTACCTTGAGGTCGATTTCCGGTAGCGGGTAGTGGTCCTTCGGGCATGCTTTGTTTAGATCCTTGTAAACGACGCACATGCGCCAAGATCCGTTCTTTTTAAGGACCATGACCGGATTTGCCACCCATGTTTGGTGGTTGCATCGTCTAATGATGCCAGCCTCGAGTAAGTCATCGACCTGCTCGTTCATGGCTTTGACTCTGTCCGGGCCTAGCGGACGCTTTTTCTGAGCGACTGGTCGCGCGTCCTTTTTGGTGTTGAGGCGATGTTCCGCTATATCCCTTGGGACGCCAATCACGTCGGATGACTGCCATGCAAAGATATCTTTGTTTTCTACTAGCAGCTGCTTCACGTATACGCGCACTTAGGGGGACAGAGGTTATCCCAAGGTGATTGTTTATTCGGGGAAAGATGGGTTGAGGACCCATTTTTCATTTTCAGTAGCGGCTAGTTTGGATGGTGGTGCTGGCGCCGCTGGTTCTGTTGTGATGAGGCATTCCTAATTCCCTCGGATGTACGTGATCCCTGTTGGTGTTGGGAAACCGATGGTTTGGTTAGGGGTTGATGTGTTGTTGTTGAAGTTGGCAAGACCTTGTCGCCCTAACAAGATGTCGTATGAGGAGGTAGTTCGGATGACATGGAATGTGCATGTCTCCGAGCGTGTATGAATCCCATCGTCAAGGGTGACTGTAAAGTCAAACTTTCCGAGGGGATGAATGACCTCGTTGGAAAAAACCGGGGATGGGTGTGTCTGGCTGAAGATGCGCTTTGTCTTCATCATCCAGCTGGTCAAAGCATTGCATGTACATGATGTCGAAGCTGCTCCCGCTATCGCAAATCATCTTGTATGTGCGATAGTGACCAAACAGGGCTGTGATGATGAGTGGTGTTGTTGACTTTGCTCCTCCCGGTATTGTTGGGAGGATGACTTGGGCTTGTTTCCAGTTAGGATTCTTTTCAGCGTCTGCTCTTTGAGACGTTGTTGCGTCACTGGCTGGGTTAAGTTTGCGCTTGTTGCGGTGTGTCATATGACGTTGTTTTGAGTATGCGCCTCGGACATGATGTGTTTTGATGTCCTTGATTGGCTTTGGGGGTTCTTCAGTTTTGGGTGCGTCTGCGCGCACGTTTTTGACAAGGCTGGTCAGCTTGCTGGAACGGAGGGCGGCCTCTATCTCCATTTTGAGGCTGTAACAGTTGTCGATATCATGACCCACGTCTTTGTGGAAGTTGCAGAATCTCGTGGTATCGACATTTTTGAGTTTATTTCCTATGGGTTTTGGGAGTTTAAACACAAATTCTCCGGTTGACAGAACTTGAGCTAATACCTGGGATGGTGTTTTGGTGAGGGGCGTCCAGTCTTGGTTTCTTCGGCCACTGTTGCGTTGATCGCGTGTTTGCTTGTTTCCGATAATGTTTCTGGCGTCGCCAGAGGGTAAATATCTTCCTTCGTCGGTGGTACCAGAGATGCGGCTCCAGACGGAGGAGCTATTGTTGTTCCGATTGCGATTGTTGCTTGAGCTTCCACGCTGGTTCTGATTTCTGGTTTTTTGATTTCTAGCGTAGAGTCTGGGATACCATCTTCACCCTGAAGGGTGTTTTTTAGATTGTCGTCATTGACGTTTGCTAGGAAGGAGATTCGAGTTGCCTCGTCCCCGGTTCCTAGCTGGAGTGCTTCTTAGTTGAACCGCACGATGAAGTCTTCGAGCGGTTCGGTGTCTCTGCGCTTGCAGAGATGGATCTGGCTTTTGTCGCACTTGTGGCGACGCTGTGGGCTGAAGTGGAGTGAAAATTTTTCAATTAGCTGTTCATAGCTGTCGATGCTTCCTATGGGGAGGTTGTCGAACCATACCCTGGCTGCTCCTGAGAGTGTCTGGTCGAACATGTGGCACCAGACAGGTAAGATCCATCCGATGACGGCCCCAGCTTGATTAAAAATGCCGAGGTGGTCGTCGGGGTCAGTGAGGCCGTCATTGTGACACCCGGCAATTTCCGATCTACACTGACGTGACTTCATGATTTAAAACAAATAAATAAATAAATATTTATTTCAAATATTGCTAATTATTAAATTTCGGAAGTTTACGGATCGTTTTAACAACGGGAACTGCGACCGATTTAATTAACGCGATTTAAACGCGTGTTCTGAAAGCACGCGTCGGACGTCGAAAATAATTATAGTTATGCTCGGTTTTGTATTTCGAACAAAACCGACTACTTTTTATAATTAATTATCGAGCTTAAATTTAAACCGAGACGTTTCGCGAGATTACGGGTTCGATACGCGGTGTCTACCTACCTAACTCTAAACCCTAGCTATAAAAGGTTTGACTCCTTCTTCCTCCTCATTTTATTGCAGACAACAACAATTACAAAAGCTCTCAAGCTTTCCCTCTCTCTCACTCGTTCACTCTCTCTCTCTACCCCTATCCCTCTCTCACTCGCCTCTCTTTCTTCTCCTTGTAGCAGAGCCGGCTGACCACCACTCTTTGGTGGCAGCGGCGGCGGTTTGGTGGTCTCAGGGGGGTTAAGATGGTCCGATCAGGTACAAGGGTTTGGTCCGGTTGGGGTTGCTGAAGGCGGCCCCTGGTGGTCCGAGTGGCTTGGTTTGGTTCCGGTGGTGTTGGCTCCTGGTCTGGTTTGGGTTTGGGTTTAACTCGGGTCCGGTCCAGGTCATCAGTCGGATTGTTTTGGTTTCGGTTCAGATGGGGTCAAGGGTGGTGGGATACGAGAGAGGAGTGGTGCAGGTCGGTGGTGGTGGTGACTTCGTTTGGTGCTGTGGTCCGATGGGTAGGGTGTGTCAGGTCAGATCTGGTTCAGGTTTGTTGATGCTCGGGTGCAGATGGTTAACGACGGTCGGAGGTTTGTCACTGGTGGTGGTGTCCGATTATGGGTTCTGATCCGATGGTGAGTGTTCGGCTGGTGATGGTTTGTGGTCCGGGTACGTTCTGAAAACAGGTTCGTTCGGTTTGTTGTGGCCGATCTGTGTTGGTTAAGGTCTTTGGTTCGAGTCAGATCTGTTCGGGTTCGATTCGGGTGTCAGTCGCGGTTACGGTCAGCTCGGGTCAGAATCTTGCGGGCCAGATTTCGGGTTATGGTGACTGGTTCTGTTGGTGGTCTTGACTCGGGTCTTGTTCAGAAATGGTTACGGTTCGAACCTGGTCAACTCGGTCAACACGGCTTTCGAGCAGATTCGGGTTACGCGCGTGTGATTCGGTATAACTTGTATTCGAGCTTACTATTTATTTATGTGTAGATATTATGTATTTATAAATATTGTATATTTGTAAATATTGTGTATTTATGAATATTATATATTTATAAATATATTGATTCGACGAAATAGTTTCGACTCACGAACGGACCGAATAATAATAAACAGTAACTTTATAAACGAACGATTTGGTAAACGATTAACTTGACGTGACTTATGGTTTCGAACTCGGACTAAATATAATTGGACTATATTGTTGGACTATATTATATATATATATTTTGGTCTATATATATTCATAGGATCAAGTATAGATAGATGTCGGAACGTATAGTCTCGTGAATCGGAAATGTGGATTAAAGGATTTGATAACTTGTGTTTGTAAGTTGATTTTGGGGAAAATTGTAGACAACGGGTGTTGTCTGGTTGGTACAAAAACAGAGGAAACTCTGCCCGAATTTTTACAAACTCAAAGCGTAACGAACTGCTATTATTTCTATAAGTAAATTCTCCTAAGTGTTTGGACAAGTGTATTATATACAAAATCAAAATGTTTTCAAAGACTAACTATTTGTGACAATAAAGATGGTTTTCAAACAATATTTGAGATAAAGTAACAATTGTTATTAATCGGTTTTAATAACTAAACATGTATTTCTTAAAGAGCATTTTTCCTAAAAAGTAAGTATACTGGACACACATTTATACGGATTACGAGACGAGCTAGGATTCAGGATAATTATACGTTTCAGGGTGTTAGTCCAACTTGGTTACATACGGATAGCGACAAGTGTGCAACTTGGGTGCCATGTAATACGTGAATTAAGATAAGTCATGATCGGTTCGTCGAGTTGAAACGTTTTGAGACTCGTGTTGGTTAATAAGCTAGGCTTATGTGTGATAGACTGTTAAGGTGTCCTTTGTTGGTAATTAGGGCACGAGGAAGTCGGTCGAGGTTTCAGGCTTTGTTTGCTAGCTTAGCATGGACATTAAGGTGAGTTCATGACCCCACTCTTTACTGTTTTATAAATGTTTTCGGGGTGGAAGACATGCTTCTGTTATGAAAAACTGAGGAACTTAAAGCGAAACAAAGTTTTGGAAAATGAAATGGGTTGCGTGAGTTTACGGCCCCACTTTACATGGTTTTCACTTTTTGGGGGAGAAAACATGTGTTAAACAACTATTTGGTAACAACTGTCATACTATGGGTTTTCAAACGGTTTACTATACGATCTTTGGAAGTCCCGGGGGGAACCATGAATGTGCTGGTTTGCACAACGGGGAAATGTGAATAGCGCTATTGGGAGTGACCAACCCCACCCGTCGGCATGGAGCGCCGGGCGGGTGCATATTGTCTCAAACAGGAACAGGTTTACTATTCGGGCACAACATCTGGTTTGCGAGTTAGTAATGGTTTTCCAATTGTAGTAGTAATGGAACATGCGCCTAGCTAGCGTACTTTGGTTTACATTTTACATAGTATGGACAGGGTGAACATGGTAACACTTTTGGAACTTGGTAATGTTTGATAACATTTTGCAAAACTTATGAACTCACCAACTTTATGTTGACTTTTTAAGTATGTCTTTCAGGTTTAAACTATGATAACGGCACGGTTGGAGTAGGTGGCAGTTGGGACCGGGGATCCTAGAGGGTTAGAATTGGCGTTCAGGGAACCAGAGTCTTAGAGGCATCTTTCCGCTGCGTTGGCAAAGGCACCAAACGTCACAACCGACCAGGGGAAAAGTCGGGGTGTGACAGTTTGGTATCAGAGCCATAGGTTTTAGCGAATTAGGTGTCTGGGTAGATATCTAGGCTTTAACCTGAGTTTGTTTTGAAGTAGGGACCAAAATTTCTAAGACGTAATATTTAGCATGAACGCCTAGGAACTGAAATTCCAACCGTTGCCAAGTGTGTTACATGACTTGTGTACTTCACGGGTGACTGGTGAGTCATCGCATTAGATATCAGAGTGGTTATTCACATAGAGTAGCTGAGTCATTGTTTCTTGGTATGAGAAACAATTTACTTGTTTATATACTGTGTGTATTTATGTAAAGTATATATAGTACGTATCGCCAATGGTTGTCGACTCAATCTTGGACGTATTGGGAACGCACACATGTGTCACGTTTGTTGGACGAGTTTTGCCAATGATGTTGCGAAGCTGGAATGCAGTCGGGAGAAGCACTCGGAAAGGTGGCGCACACGACAAACATTATATTATGTGATATATACGTGCTATTATGTAAATGTGACGCTTGCTTGTGATACAACTCATGATGGAGGTTAATAGGATGACCTTGTGAGGTAAATTTTCGATAACGTAGACGTCACGTTATTGCAAATCTACAGGCACTTGGTAGTTCTAAGAATTTCTATCGTGAGGGTATCTATATTGTTAGGTGTTGTTGTAAATACTTATATTTATATATATATAAATAATGGATAAGTGTTGATCATTCTTTTGTTGTTGCGGACGTGATTGCCAATTCTCCCCTGTTCGTGTCATTTGTGACTTCGTCTTTCTTGAACCAGTTTAAGATCTTGATGATCTTGTTCCTTGAACTTCTAAGGTTCCTGTTTTAGAACCTAGTTATATCTTTTGGGTATGATTCACTTCTCTCTTCTTTTATGTTTGTGGCCTTCAACATTCAATCGTAAAGGAATCTAATTTTTGTTGATTCCTTATTCTTTTCACAGAACTAGACACGTCTTTTGTACACACGTGTCAACTATTGTATGCTTGGATTCTTTAAACTTGTGAAGGTCCATTGTAGGGCTTCACATCGAACAACCGTTTCATTTATGATTTGTTTATCATTACGTTGCTCGTAATGCTTGTTTTCTAGTCTTGATATGTCAGGCCGTTGTGGGCAATGAATCTTTTGATACTTCGTCGATGAGTTTCTTTAGAGTCGACACTTCAGTTAAATCGAATTGTTGGAATTTGATACAGCACCTTGTGGTGAACATTCATTCGACTAGTGATAGTGGGTTGTTTTATTTGGCTTGCCTCATTTTCATCAGTTTGTTTGTTATTGTCTTAATCGAGACACGCCTTGCGGTGTGTAATGAAAGGTTGGCGTACTAGTTGCTTCGTTTTGATGTTGTTGTAGGCATGGATTGGTTGTCTTTGTATCGCGCTGAGATTGTTTGCTACGACAAGGTTATTCGGATTCCTCTCCCTGATGGAGAATTTCTTTCTGTGTACGGTATCAAGAGCGGTGCTCCGCTAAGTCTCATCTCCAGCATGAAAGCCCTTAAGTATCTTCGGAAGGGTTATTCGGCCAATTGCTGAGAATTGAACAAAGTGACCATCAAGAACCGTTATCCTCTTCCCCGTATTGATGATCTATTCGATCAACTCCAGGGTTCTAGCTACTACTCTAAGATTCATTTAAGGTCCGGTTATCACCAGTTACGCGTAAGGGAAGCTGACGTTGCAAAGACTGCCTTTCGGACAGGTTGTGGCCATTTTGAGTTCTTGGTCATGCCTTTCGGTCTCACTAACGCACCGACAGTTTTCATGGATTTGATGAACCGCGTTTGCAAACCGTATCTTGACAAGTTCGTCATCGTGTTTATTGATGACATCCTGATTTACTCCAAAAACAAGGCCGAACACGAGGAACACCTGCGTTTGGTTTTGGAACTTTTGCGACGGAAACAACTTTACGCTAAGTTCTCAAAGTGTAACTTTTGGTTACGCGAAGTTCAATTCCTAGGACATGTGGTTAATGAACTAGGAATTCATGTCGATCCAGCTAAGATCGAAGCGATCAAGGACTGGGAAGCACCAAAGACGCCAACAGAGGTGCGGCAAATCCTAGGCCTTGCGGGCTATTATCGTCGTTTCATTAAGGGGTTTTCGAAGATCGCTCAACCCCTAACCACTCTTACTCAGAAGGATAGAAAATTCGACTGGGGTGGACCACAAGAGTCGGCATTCCAAGAACTGAAGTCTAAACTTTGTTCTGCTCCTATTCTGTCCTTGCCTGAAGGCACTGACGATTTCGTTGTTTACTGTGATGCTTCTATTCGTGGTCTCGGTTACGTGTTGATGCAACGCGAGAAAGTAATTGCATGTGCTTCTCGTCAACTCAAGGTGCACGAGCGGAACTACACCACCCATGACTTGGAGTTGGGTGCAGTGGTATTTGCGTTGAAAATTTGGAGACATTACTTGTACGGTACCAAATGCACCATCTACACCGATCACAAGAGTCTCCAACATATTTTCGACCAACAACATCTGAACGTACGACAGCGTCGCTGGGTTGAACTCCTGAATGACTATGATTGCGCCATTAAGTACCATCCTGGCAAGGCGAATGTGGTGGCAGACGCCTTGAGCAGGAAGGAATCAACAATCCCTCGTCGCGTTTGGGCGTTGCAGCTCACCATTCATTCCTCTCTACCTGACCAACTCCGTTCTGCTCAGTTAGAAGCTTTGAAGGAGGAAAACCTTAAAGCTGAGACTATGCACGGTGCCGACAAGCACCTCGAGCGAAGGCCTGATGGCCTGCACTACTTCGCAGAACGCATATGGGTTCCTTTATTCGGGGGACTTCGGGAGCTTGTCTTAGATGAGGCTCACAAATCCCGGTATTCCATTCATCCTGGTTCGGATAAGATGTACCAAGATTTAAAGGTGCTCTACTGGTGGCCAAACATGAGGTCGGATATAGCCTTATACGTGAGCAAATGCTTGACCTGTGCTAAGGTCAAGGTGAAATACCAGAAACCGTCGGGTCTCTTGCAACAACCTGAAATTCCAGAGTGGAAATGGGAACGGATTACAATGGACTTTGTCACGAAAGTCGAAACTACCTAAGACACCGAGCGGGTGTGATAAGATATGGGTGATTGTTGATCGGTTGACGAAATCAGCCCATTTTCTCGCCATTAAGGAGACCGACATCATGGATCGTTTGGCTCGTCTTTATCTCAAGGAAGTTGTTTCTAAGCACGGGGTGCCGGTTTCTATTATTTCGGATCGTGACTCCCACTTTACTTCTCACCTCTGGAAGTCTTTGCACAAGGCTTTGGGTACCCAACTAGACATGAGTACAGCTTATCACCTACAGACTGACGGTTAGAGCGAACGCACGATTCAAACCTTTGAAGACATGCTTCGGGCATGTGTGATCGATTTTGGCAAAAGTTGGGAAGCTCACCTACCGTTAGTAGAATTCTCTTACAACAACAGTTACCACACAAGCATCAAGGCAGCTCCGTTCGAAGCACTGTACGGGCGGAAATACCGGTCCCCTCTTTGTTGGGCTGAGGTGGGTGAGCGTCAACTCACTGGGCCTGAGCTAGTGTACGAAACTTCG
Source organism: Ambrosia artemisiifolia (assembly GCA_032199755.1). Classification (NCBI taxonomy): domain Eukaryota; kingdom Viridiplantae; phylum Streptophyta; class Magnoliopsida; order Asterales; family Asteraceae; genus Ambrosia; species Ambrosia artemisiifolia. The sequence goes on along the minus strand of JAQQBG010000244.1, from coordinate 17,096 downwards.
GAAAAGATCGTACAGATTCGTAACCGGTTGGCAGCGGCACAGGATCGGCAAAAGAGTTATGCCAATCAGCGTCGCAAGCCATTAGAATTTCAAGTTGATGACAAAGTACTTCTGAAAGTTTCACCGTGGAAGGGCGTCATATGCTTTGGGAAGCGTGGCAAACTTAACCCTCGGTATGTCGGACCATTTACGATCCTGGAACGGATTGGACCGGTGGCATATCGACTTGATTTACCGACGGAGCTCGGCAACGTACATAACGTCTTCCATGTGTCTAACTTAAAGAAGTGTCTGGCTGACGAGTCTCTTATTGTTCCACTGGAATTCGAATCGAGATATGTTACCACTGCAGCTGAATGAATCTCGGGGCGAGATTCCTTTTTAACGTGGGGATGATGTGACAACTCGGGTAAATCTCTCTCTTGGTTTCTATCTTTTGTTTGTTTCTTTTGTTACTCCTTTTGGTACTTGTGCAATTTTCGGGACGAAAATTCTTTTAACGTGGGGATGATGTGACACCCGGCAATTTCCGATCTACACTGACGTGACTTCATGATTTAAAACAAATAAATAAATAAATATTTATTTCAAATATTGCTAATTATTAAATTTCGGAAGTTTACGGATCGTTTTAACAACGGGAACTGCGACCGATTTAATTAACGCGATTTAAACGCGTGTTCTGAAAGCACGCGTCGGACGTCGAAAATAATTATAGTTATGCTCGGTTTTGTATTTCGAACAAAACCGACTACTTTTTATAATTAATTATCGAGCTTAAATTTAAACCGAGACGTTTCGCGAGATTACGGGTTCGATACGCGGTGTCTACCTACCTAACTCTAAACCCTAGCTATAAAAGGTTTGACTCCTTCTTCCTCCTCATTTTATTGCAGACAACAACAATTACAAAAGCTCTCAAGCTTTCCCTCTCTCTCTCACTCGTTCACTCTCTCTCTCTACCCCTATCCCTCTCTCACTCGCCTCTCTTTCTTCTCCTTGTAGCAGAGCCGGCTGACCACCACTCTTTGGTGGCAGCGGCGGCGGTTTGGTGGTCTCAGGGGGGTTAAGATGGTCCGATCAGGTACAAGGGTTTGGTCCGGTTGGGGTTGCTGAAGGCGGCCCCTGGTGGTCCGAGTGGCTTGGTTTGGTTCCGGTGGTGTTGGCTCCTGGTCTGGTTTGGGTTTGGGTTTAACTCGGGTCCGGTCCAGGTCATCAGTCGGATTGTTTTGGTTTCGGTTCAGATGGGGTCAAGGGTGGTGGGATACGAGAGAGGAGTGGTGCAGGTCGGTGGTGGTGGTGACTTCGTTTGGTGCTGTGGTCCGATGGGTAGGGTGTGTCAGGTCAGATCTGGTTCAGGTTTGTTGATGCTCGGGTGCAGATGGTTAACGACGGTCGGAGGTTTGTCACTGGTGGTGGTGTCCGATTATGGGTTCTGATCCGATGGTGAGTGTTCGGCTGGTGATGGTTTGTGGTCCGGGTACGTTCTGAAAACAGGTTCGTTCGGTTTGTTGTGGCCGATCTGTGTTGGTTAAGGTCTTTGGTTCGAGTCAGATCTGTTCGGGTTCGATTCGGGTGTCAGTCGCGGTTACGGTCAGCTCGGGTCAGAATCTTGCGGGCCAGATTTCGGGTTATGGTGACTGGTTCTGTTGGTGGTCTTGACTCGGGTCTTGTTCAGAAATGGTTACGGTTCGAACCTGGTCAACTCGGTCAACACGGCTTTCGAGCAGATTCGGGTTACGCGCGTGTGATTCGGTATAACTTGTATTCGAGCTTACTATTTATTTATGTGTAGATATTATGTATTTATAAATATTGTATATTTGTAAATATTGTGTATTTATGAATATTATATATTTATAAATATATTGATTCGACGAAATAGTTTCGACTCACGAACGGACCGAATAATAATAAACAGTAACTTTATAAACGAACGATTTGGTAAACGATTAACTTGACGTGACTTATGGTTTCGAACTCGGACTAAATATAATTGGACTATATTGTTGGACTATATTATATATATATATATTTTGGTCTATATATATTCATAGGATCAAGTATAGATAGATGTCGGAACGTATAGTCTCGTGAATCGGAAATGTGGATTAAAGGATTTGATAACTTGTGTTTGTAAGTTGATTTTGGGGAAAATTGTAGACAACGGGTGTTGTCTGGTTGGTACAAAAACAGAGGAAACTCTGCCCGAATTTTTACAAACTCAAAGCGTAACGAACTGCTATTATTTCTATAAGTAAATTCTCCTAAGTGTTTGGACAAGTGTATTATATACAAAATCAAAATGTTTTCAAAGACTAACTATTTGTGACAATAAAGATGGTTTTCAAACAATATTTGAGATAAAGTAACAATTGTTATTAATCGGTTTTAATAACTAAACATGTATTTCTTAAAGAGCATTTTTCCTAAAAAGTAAGTATACTGGACACACATTTATACGGATTACGAGACGAGCTAGGATTCAGGATAATTATACGTTTCAGGGTGTTAGTCCAACTTGGTTACATACGGATAGCGACAAGTGTGCAACTTGGGTGCCATGTAATACGTGAATTAAGATAAGTCATGATCGGTTCGTCGAGTTGAAACGTTTTGAGACTCGTGTTGGTTAATAAGCTAGGCTTATGTGTGATAGACTGTTAAGGTGTCCTTTGTTGGTAATTAGGGCACGAGGAAGTCGGTCGAGGTTTCAGGCTTTGTTTGCTAGCTTAGCATGGACATTAAGGTGAGTTCATGACCCCACTCTTTACTGTTTTATAAATGTTTTCGGGGTGGAAGACATGCTTCTGTTATGAAAAACTGAGGAACTTAAAGCGAAACAAAGTTTTGGAAAATGAAATGGGTTGCGTGAGTTTACGGCCCCACTTTACTTGGTTTTCACTTTTTGGGGGAGAAAACATGTGTTAAACAACTATTTGGTAACAACTGTCATACTATGGGTTTTCAAACGGTTTACTATACGATCTTTGGAAGTCCCGGGGGGAACCATGAATGTGCTGGTTTGCACAACGGGGAAATGTGAATAGCGCTATTGGGAGTGACCAACCCCACCCGTCGGCATGGAGCGCCGGGCGGGTGCATATTGTCTCAAACAGGAACAGGTTTACTATTCGGGCACAACATCTGGTTTGCGAGTTAGTAATGGTTTTCCAATCGTAGTAGTAATGGAACATGCGCCTAGCTAGCGTACTTTGGTTTACATTTTACATAGTATGGACAGGGTGAACATGGTAACACTTTTGGAACTTGGTAATGTTTGATAACATTTTGCAAAACTTATGAACTCACCAACTTTATGTTGACTTTTTAAGCATGTCTTTCAGGTTTAAACTATGATAACGGCACGGTTGGAGTAGGTGGCAGTTGGGACCGGGGATCCTAGAGGGTTAGAATTGGCGTTCAGGGAACCAGAGTCTTAGAGGCATCTTTCCGCTGCGTTGGCAAAGGCACCAAACGTCACAACCGACCAGGGGAAAAGTCGGGGTGTGACAGTCATATAGCATGACGTTGGCCGGGAGGCGCTGCCTCGGTGGTATTGATGCTTTAGAGATGAGTCGAGTAAACTTGGATTTATCGGTGAATGCCGTTGGCCTGTATGGTAGCGATAGGTTGGTGGTTGCATCGTTATTAAAACGGTTGAGACATTCTCTGTGATAATATGCGGTGCAACGGTAGTCCCTTGAGGCGTCATCCTCTTAGGAACTTTCGTCGTAGTCATCGTCATCGAACCGATTCTACTCTGCACGGGCCTGGTCTTTAGTGGGTTTCCCCTAACCTCCCCCATGACGAGTAGTAATCGTTTTCTTTGACACTTTTAGAGGTTGAAGCCATAATGGCTTTTCATGTTATTCGTCGACGCTCAAGTTGGGCGTCTAACATCTTTTTCTGTCGTTCGTACCAATCGTTGTTGAATGCGTCAATTTCCTCATGAGTGGGAGGTGGTTCATCGATGGCATCAAAATCGATTGTACGGGGACTGATGACTTTATTGTTTTGGTCATCTTCATCATGGCCCTCGGGTGAGTTTGGGTCATGGGTGATGTCTTGGACGACCCCTGAGGGAGATGAATGGAGAAGCACGAATCCCAGATTACCGGCTAGTTAAAGGTGTTTGTTCAGAGTATTGTGGTAAGGCCACGGATGGCGCTAATGAAGAAGCATGAATCCCAGATTACCGGGTTAGCGCTAATCTTGGTAGTGATTCTACGGGGTATTTGCAAAAAGGTGTATTTATAAAACGTGATAGGTCTAAGGACAAGACCAAGGATGTTTAGAGACAACAAGTTAGAAGAGCCGAGCCTCTAAATGTTTGCAAATAAACAAGGGTTGGAAAGTACGATGTGCTCGTAGTCTTTTCTGTGAAAGTGTTCGTCAAATATAGGATGCTAATAAAAGGAGATGTGACTCCTCCTTTAATAGTACCTGGACATGCGACTTTCTCAACCCGTCCTTTACCCTTAGTGGGCCCGGCCCAGGTAGTGGTGTCTCTAGGTTCCGGCCCAAGTTCCTAAGCCCAATAGTGCAAGTGGGTTTGGTAAAAAAGAGAGAAAGGGGGATGTTACCGTCCTGATGTTAATACACGTGGCGTCTGTTGAATGGACGCTGGTGGGCGGCGGACAAGTGGCGTCCGCCTATTGGCATCATCCTTCTTCTAGAACCCGAGACAAGCTGGAGGGTTGCAAAAGTCTTATGTCAGAGAGATATCTTGGCTGGGAAGCTACCTCGCCATCGTCCTTTCTGATTGTCAGGGACGGGCAGCCTGCAGCGTCAGGAACAGATGCTTGGGGCAGGAGTGTGTCTATCGAGGCTGCCCCAGAAAGCATCTTCTAGTCGTGTTGATGAAGCTTTGTTTATCTTGCTGAAGAAACTTCATAGTATGTCTGTCCCGCTGACGTAAAACAGGCTGGACATAGTGATTCGGACGCTAGTCTTTCCACTGACGTAAAACGGGCGGGCGAGTCTGCATCCTGTTGCTGATGGACGCTGACTGTTTCGGTGAGTATGCGTCTTGTTTTTGATGGACGCTAACTGTTCCGCTGACGTAAAACGGGCTGGTGTATGTTTAGCTAGGCGCAGCTTATAAGTTTGTGATATGGTATTTGCTGATGTTTTTGGTACCATATCCCTTCAGGTGCGATATTGTAGTATATGTTAATATCACTTGTTATAAATTTTCTTGATTTTATTAGTACGTAGATATAGGTTAATATTTGTCGGCATTCACCTTGGAATTTTAATATTTAAATTTATCTACTTCAAAGTTTTCCATTTAGGTGTTTTTTCTTTCTCTGAAATCATCTTCATATGGAGGATATATTGTTAATCTTGTATAGAGCCAACTCATGAGGCTAAGGAAGAAATTGGTGATGCTATGACAAGGACAAAGTGTGGCACCGAGCTAAGCTGCAAAATCACTTTAAAGAAATTGGGAATATCTTTGTGAGTTGTGGAGTGATAAAAAATACTTTATTAAATTATTATTCATTATCGAATGCTATCTAATCTATTATGTATTATTGGTTGTATGTCTTTCAAGGAAATTGCAAAAAAGAGGTTACGGCCCATGCAAAACGAAAACTTGATAGTAGAAATGGTTCGAATAGTACAATACGCCATCACATCGGGTGTGGCTTGGATTTGGATTCTTCATCCAGTTAACTTGAAACTTGGCAGCTTACACATTGGGATGCGGAAAAAGGTTGGATACCTAAAAATACAGTTGCAATATGTAAGTTTACTTTCTCTTTTCTACCATTAAATATTCATTATTTGGTAAACAGTCAATTTATTGTATTTGTTTTATTTTTTTTCCTAAAAGGGAGAAATGAAAAAGTTGAGAAACCAACATACCGTGGAATCAATGAGCGACAAGTTGATTATTGAGAATGTACTTGAACAAAGCTCTATTCGTTTGCATGGCTGGGGACGTGATCCAATTATTCTTGATAACACAATGGGTACAACTAAAAAAGCAAAGCGTCTTACTTATGATGAGCTGGTCCATGCACTTCAAAAAGTGACAAATAAATGTGCAATTATGAAACAAGCACTGATTGAGAATAATATCATGGCTCCTTAATCAAGCACATCTAGAGATTCTCAAGGTGATACTCTAGTGAAGGGTGATGAAAGTATCGATGAGTGATGTCGTTTAGGAATTTTATATAACCCATTATTAACTTACGGTTAATATTTGCTTGGTTTGTTTGGTTGTTTGAATACTTGTGTTTTGATTAAGAATGTTAATTTGGTCACGTACGTTTCTATAACTGTTCTTGTATTTGTTTGTATACATTTAAAAATTATTATTTAAATAATCATGGTTATTATATACACATTTAAATATTTTTACCAACACGTCAATATATATTATTTCTACACATATTAAGATCAATACCTACACGTTGTTTACATATACCTACACATAATTAGTTGTCACGTCATCTACCACATCAGATGCCATGTCATATGATGTGTTGCAAAACACATCTTTTTTCCTAAGTATTTTGTACATTAATTGGTCAAGTTTTTATTCGTTTCGTGTCATTTTTATTATGTATTTATGTATTTTATTATTTTATAGGTGTTTGGAGAAAATGAGCTCAAAATGAAAGAATTTTAATCGAGACACCAATACTTGAGAGCAGGTGTTCATGGACGTTGGAGCGTAAACAAGGAATTTTGGTCGAGCCAAAAACACCCGAGATGCGAGCACCGGGAGAGCAAGTTTAGAGTTACTAATAATAATAATAATAATAATAATAATAATAATAATAATAATAATAATTTGAAAAAGGAAAAAGAAAAAATGGAGAAAAAATTGTCTCGTGAATGTCAGCGGCATAAAAGAAAAGAAAAAAAAAAGACAAAACCCTACTTTGACAATATATAAATCGAGAGGAGAAGAAGACAAAAGGGGGAACGAACGGCGAACATATTATTAGGGGTGTTCACGGCTTGGTTTCAAACCGTGAAACCGCTCAAACCGGTCGTCAGTTTGGTTTCATGGTTGGTTTTTTTACTTAACTTTCGGTCGGTCGGTTTCAATATTTTCAAACCGTAGCAAACGGTTTGGTCTACGGTTTATACCGGAAACCAACCGGAAAAAACCGGACCGGGCCGTAAGGATTTAATTATATTTTCTTATAAATATTTTCATATTATATATAGACATAGATAAAATAAAATTTGTTTTTGCCTATAACTAAATTTTGAGAAAATTGCAGTTTCCGTCCCTGTGGTTTGCCTAAACTAACAGGTTCAGCCAAGGCTTAACACCCTGAGTACCTGTGGTTTCATTTCCTAACACTTTACGTCGCTCCTTCTAACGGACGTCACGTTTTCCGTTAGTTTATGGTCAAATGACTATTATACCCTTAATTTTTAGGGTGAAATGACTCTTATACCCTCCTATCTTCTTCCCCAACCCACCCAACCACCCACCACCACCATCACCACCACCTGCAACACCACCACCTGCAACACCACCACCACCATCTCCACCGCCACCCTCCCTCTCCTCACCATCTCCTCTCTCCTCTACCATCTCCCTCTCCTCACCATCCCTCCTCTGTTATCATCACCTCTAAAAAACAGGGGAAAGTTCAGATGGTTACACATAATAAATTAATAACCAAACCTAATAGATCATATAGATGTTAACCATCATAAGTATGGCATGGTCATCTAAACAGATAATTCTCGTGGAATACTCCAAAAGCACGTGTGGTAGGAGGGTCTAGAATGAACAATGTCAGGTCACTGGTTTTCTTTAATTCTTTAAATCTTTTGAATTGTGTCAGCTATGTTGTTAGAAAAATTATTACATTGTAGGTCACTAGAGTTTTAGTAGAACATATATTTTTTCTTCTTAATTTAATTGATTTTTTTACATCATTAGTGTTTTAGTCTTCTCAACCAGACGATGGTTTTGTTGTGTTTCGATTGTAACATTTATGGTGTTGTAGCTCATTTGTGAACTGTGAAGGGAGATGGTGGAGGAGAGAGGAGATGGTGATTAGAGGGTGGGTGGCGGTGGAGATGGTGGTGGTGGTGTTGCAGGTGGTGGTGGTGGAGATGGTGGTGGTGGTGTTGCAGGTGGTGGGTGGTTAGGTGGGTTGGGGAAGAAGATTGGAGGGTATAAGAGTCATTTCACCCTAAAAATTAAGGGTATAATAGTCATTTGACCATAAACTAACGGAAAACGTGACGTCCGTTAGAAGGAGGGACGTAAAGTGTTAGGAAATGAAACCACAGGTACTTAGGGTGTTAAGCCTTGGCTGAACCTGTTAGTTTAGACAAACCACAAGGACGAAAACTGCAATTTTCTCCTAAATTTTTGTAAAGTAATAGTGGGCTAACTCATTTTACATTAGCATATATTTCACTAGCTTTATATCCCGGGAGCGTCCCGGGATTGAAAAATCTAATATGACATATCAATTTTACATACGAAATAGACTGATGTGCTTTACAGTTACATGCAATAAAGTTTCGGGTAGCATCTAACCTAAAACAATTAACAATGTATCTCCAATGTTAACGTCTAACATTAAACAATGTATAACTCTAATATTATAGAATTAATATTACTGGTTTGAACATAATTAATGACTTGCCTATACATGATTAATGAATAACCTGAACACTTTATGTTTTTTTTTCATGTATGAACAAAACCCCACAAAAAATAGTCGTTTTTTACTTCGTTTTTTATATAGCACTATGATACTCGTTGTAAAGATAATAAAACGTTCGTTAATTTGGTGTAATTTTTTTCTTTAAAAAATCTCGTATATAAAAGATATTAAAGTTTAAAAATTATGGGATGAAACATTAGAGAAAAAAAATCCAATTTTGTTTTTAATTGGTAAGGTAAATCTTTTATTTTAAATTCTAAGATAAGCATATCTTTATAGGGTTTTAATTAATTTTATTATTAGATTTTAATAATAAAAACAAAATCTATATATATAATAAAAGAAAGCAATTTTAATGACATGGCATTCAAGTAGACATTCTCCTCCTTGAGTGTGCCATGTGTCATGCCATGCCATGTGGCAAATTAAAAAAAATAAATAATAATATAAAACCTAATCTACTAAAATTAAATTAAGTTATTTTAGGAAAAAACAATTTAAAAACAAATTTAAACTTTTCTCTCTTATGTTTTCTTCCATAATTTTTAAACGTTAATATCTTTTATATACGAGATTTTTTAAAGAAAAAAATTACACCAAATTAACAAGCGTTTTATTATCTTTACAACGAGTACCATAGTGTTATATAAAAAACGGAGAAAAAAACGACTATTTTTTGTGGGGTTTCGTTCATACAGGAAAAAAAACACAAAATGTTCAGGTTAATTATTAATCATGCTTTTTTTTAAACCAGGTTATTATCTACGATGTTGAAATTCAGCTCAATCGCCATGCTATCATTGGAATTTTACTCTTCTAAAGATGCATAGGTATATTTCATCAAGAGAAGTTAGAAGAAAGAATCGCGTAACACTGCAACACATGGTATCACCTTATAGCAAGGTTATTTTTTTATTTATTTAATTACAAGAGTAATAATTATTATTATTAGTATTAGTATTATTAGAATTGTTATATTTTTCAACCCGGGACGCTCCCGGGATAATTGCTAGTAAAAAATAAATAAAATACTCTCACCTCAACGTGCCACGTGGCACTTTCAAGGGAATGTTGGAGCCTTAATTGAATGCCACATCATAAAGAGTCAATTATTTTATTAATAGTTATAGATTACAGTAATTTAAATCCTTATGTAAGTTTTTTAAATTTCAAATTCAACCTTTGTTTTGATGTGTTTGGGTATATTTTATTTATGTATTTGCTAAATTAGATGGTCTTTTAAGATATATGGATTGTTAATTATTACAAAAAAGCTTGTTTTATGTTTAAAGGAACTTGGAGTTGTGGACGACATTCTTTTTTTTTTTTGCAAATTCGAGACATCTTGTATAAAGATTCAACGAGCCCAAACCGCAAAACCGAACAGGAACCAAACCGCTACTAACGGTTTGGTTTGGTTCGGTTTAAAATTTCTACGGTTTGGTTTTGGTTTACAAAATTCAAAAATCGTTACTAACGGTTCGGTTCATGGTTTGACCTAAAAACCGCGAAAACCGGACCATGAACACCCCTACATATTATCACGAGAGGATCTGAACAGAGGCCAGAGGAGGAGTTCGAAACAGCAGCTCTAAATCAAAGTGGAGAGGGAGTGAAAGGAAGGCTAGGGATCGAGGTTACACAATATTGGTTATTTTCATTTATTACAATCTGTGTTCTAAACTTTATGACTATGTGTTACTTTGGTACCAAGACTATGTTTTCTTGTTTTGTCATGAATATTATTGGCTAAACATTTACGCTACCTAGGTCGTATTGATGATTATTTCGTGACTTTTGACGTTCGGGTTTGGATAATATAATTTTTGGCTTAATGTTTTGGTAAAATATTAATGCGTATGAATGCTTTTAGTAATCGGTTTGCTTGATTGTTGCTTTGCGTTTTTCTCTAGTTTGTTACTTTAGTAGTTTCAAGATCTAGAGTTTTACGTGATTTTCCATAGAATTCGTGTTAGTGGTTTAATCTAGTGGTTTCTTGTCTTAGATAACCCTATTAGCAACCTTGCAAGTCTTTGAATTTAGTGTTTTGCCATTCTTGAGACCGGGAGGAGATAGTGTGTCGGTTTGTCTAGTTCTTAGGTTTCGGGTACAGGTGAGAGCGGGAGGAGATCCTTACTTATTTAACTTAGCTTCCTTAGCAAATTCGAGTTTTTGTCAACAACCCTAGATAACTCCTTCACACTTTCGGGTGTGTTGAGATTAGCGAGACCGGGAGGTGAGCCAGTCTTTTGAGTACCTTAGCATTCCCTAGTGAGGTGAGACCGGGAGGTGATCCGAACTAGAAACCGGTGATTTACACGTCCCTTAGGATTTTCCAAGAGGTGTTAGTGAGACCGGGAAGTGATCTAGCATTCTTTAGGGTTTTCTTGAGTCAGGCGTATTTTTAGGAACCCGGTAGCCATTCCTTATCCATTTCCAAGCGTTGTGAGTTGTGGGTAGGATTCTAGACCTAGGTAGTTGTTTTCCATATTTTCTGAGCTTGTCTCTAGTTTTCAAGCCGTCTGTTCTGCTTCCTTTTCCTGTTTGTGTTTCTGTCTTAGTAGATTTAATTGCTTTATTTATTTATTTAATTTAAAAAATAATTTTCTCAAAAACCAATTTAATAGGCTAGGAGTCGACAGAGGTTTAGTACCGAGAGTCGCTATATTGTGTCCACGGTTCGATATTCCGGACTTACTTGCTCTGCTACACTGCGACCGGTACACTTGCCGTTAGTGTGTGGTTTTGTAGGTTTTTCCATTTTTAAAACTTGACTGATTTATTTACTACACATTTCACACATCATCATGCGTCAATCTAACAAGTTGTTATACCTTTAGCAACACATATATATTAGTTTTAGCCACACATATATGTGTAGGTAATGATCTATATCCACAGTCCTGAGTCTACACATCATGACACTTAGTTTATGTGTAGGTAAACATAACTACAAACACATTATATGGCTTTTCCTACACATACTATGAGTGGGTAAATACCCAAATTTCTTGTAGTATTTCCATTGAAAATTTAAATCTGTGCTAACATTGTTTGCATAAACACATTCTTCTATATGAAGAAGTTCCCTCAATCAAGGAACTGGGTTGATTGTTCACAACTTGCAGAATAAAATCTACTCATTTAGGCCCATAATAGTCATCTGAATCGGATTTTCGTACCGCAAAACTCTTGATTCTATTGACTACACCACAATAAAACGTTTCATCATCACAACAACCTGATCAGAAACCAATCTGTTACAATAACTAGATCTGGGACTATATTTAAGTCCGACACGCTTGAACTCTTATAAAGAACAAACAAGAATAACTCGAATCATTGATGAAGTATTCCGAGTGATTAAGCTCGAAACCTTATAATGTAGCTATCCCATGCCTGAACTTTGTGTAAATAAGCAAAACAGAATAAGATCATGTCCTAGATGAAGTATTCCAAGTGTTTAAGCTTGGAAGCTAATAAAGAAGCTTATCTAAGTCATTCGTATCCTAGATCAATAGCCAGAACACATCTTCCCGAAATGTCATGTAATAAATCTGAACCAGTGTTTAACAGTTAATCATTCAATACCGGATTAGTTTGAATTTGAACCTTTCAATTTCATTTCTCTTCGATAATTTATATATTCACCATCAAAAATCTCCTTATGAAACTCTTGATCTCTCATCCGTCTCACATTTAGTACGAATGAAGACCACTAAGCACGAATGAGTCATTGCTAGTATGAATGACTTATGTATTGCCTCATTCATCCTAAATTTAGTACAAATGAATCTTAGTGATTCTCATTTGTATGAATTCCATTTCTTATTCGTACCAATAATGAAAAACGTGTTCATCTGAATAATTTTTCTTTAGATCGATCCAAAAACATTTTTATAGTTCTAATTCGATGATGAAACATGCATAGAAATTTGCGAAAATGAAAACCTAACCCTCATCTAAACGTAAACTCGGAAAAATCATTCGAATTGAAGTCTATTTTGTAAATCTAGGGTTTAAACAACTTTCCAAATTTGTTTAACATCTAAAAACCTTTAACATCGAACTGTGATTGATTCAAATGATTGTTAGATCATTCTAATCAGTACCACGTCTCTAATACCACTTGTGAAGACGGTTTAGAACTGTTTACAATATCGTTTAAACAATTATAGCTAGGTTTTAGATAGAGATTGGAGACGAAACATAAATAGATGAAAAGTTGGTCATTAACAATTAACATTAATCAGAAACATTTACAGTCACTGTCATCAGTAGGCATGATCTCCCATAGTGAACTCTCGAAGCATAACCCTCAATCTTAATGACTTCTAAACATGATATTGCTATTAATAGACCACAAACTAAAATCCTCATTCGTACCACTCAAGGCACGAATGAGTCCATTCGTACCATTAAATGTACGAATGAGCATCAAATATTCTCATTCGTACTAATGAAGGTACGAATGAGAAACCAATTTGACTGATCGACTATATCAAATACATCAGATCTATAAATGCCCTTATGGATCACCACAATCTTATGTTTTTCAACACATACACACAATATTGAGCTACGACTCAACCCTAGTCTATTCGACAGCGACAGCCACACACAAAGTGCATCAACAATAATCAACAACGTATTTAGGACAATGGTTTATTACTATGCAACAAAACAACAAATAAGAATCTTAATGCAAAACAATGCATGTAATTGGGCGTTACTAGACACACGATGACTTCATTAATAGTAACTACGTCTCTAATGCATGTAATTAATGCAACGTACGCTTAATTTCATGTACGGATAATGTCTCCGGTTTACTGGGTGTCATAGATGGAGGACAGTTTTGTGTTGTTGTGCCAAATTATGAGGCGGAGTATTCTTATAAAGGCCCTTTCCATGTGCTTATGACTAATCACATCAAAAAGGCATGATTATACATCAATATTTTTTGTAAACTTGTAAGAAACGCAAAAGAAAGAATGGGGGTGCGTAGGGTGGCTCAAGGCTGGGCATTAGGGGGCTTGGGTAGGCCACATCTTTATTCCTACGCGATCATCTGACATTTCTAATTCAACAAGGGCATACCTAGGCTATACAATGGACTCCACTAATTTCCGACAACTAAATTACATAATTGATATCTGCTTTTGCTTAAAAAAGTTAATTGCATATATTAATTATGTACGAAATTTCCCGACTTTTGCCGAATGTCACAAAGTTATTCATCATTATAGTATTGTTCACAATAACTTTATTTGTGTTTATTTAGGACAACACTTTTGCCTCTTACGATTTCTTTCACACATATCTTTGCAACAACAAAACTTATCTGGTACTCGGTAATAATAACAACCTACTATCTCTTTGCTTAAAACAATTAATTACATATACTAATTACATATGAAATTTCCTGATTTGGGCAGATGTTACAGAATTATTCATCACTGTATTATTGTTCATACCAACTTCATTTTTGTTTATTTAGGACAACAGCTTGACCTCTTACATTTACTTTCACAAGTTTCTTTATCATAATCGCATAAGGAATTTTTCGCAATTTTGCAACAACAAAACGTGTCTGTCTCTAGGTAATAATAACAACCTACTTTTACTTGTTTACATGATGGTGGTGGTACATCCATCACCTCTGTTATCGACCGTATGCCACCGCTTTCTTGTTTTCCAACTATGAATTGAAAAATGATTTTTAGAATAGATAGTTTAAAAGAATCGAGCATAAAAAATGGTTTAGAATAAGAACTTACACCCAGTAGATAGTAGTAAGACTAGAAAGCTAGCATAAAATATTATCGCATAAGATTTTAGAAGCACGGGCATCGTACCATATGCCATTGTGATTGTGTGACTTCATTTGGCTAGTTACAACCCGTTGTATATAAACATTATTATATCATCCATTTTACATGATAAAAGTAACATTAGCGTGCACGTTTAATATGATTTACTTAAAACTCAATATGACTTACAACGCCATAGGCATGAGACATATAGTATCTTTTAACTGCATGTAAGACCCGCAAAACCGGTGTCAAACAATTGGCACCCAAAGACTAAAACATTATTAATAACTCAAAGAAGTTTTAATTTATTTCAGAAAAATACGCAGTGGAATGTCAAATAAGTCTTTAGTTTCCCAACATGGAATCCCCAAAACGAGTCAAAACAATTTTTATAAAACAACTAAAATCACAGAAAAAAATTAAATAACGCTCAAGCAAAATCACTTAGATGTCTTCTTATTCGCTATGCCAACCGTAGCCAAGTAGCTCCATTGCATGCCAAGGCGTCCCTTTTGTTCTTCATCAAGCCTAAAATCAATCTAATATGTACACAAAGTCAGACGAGCTGAGTGAATTCAAGTTTTATAATTTTAACTAAATAATTAAAATAAGATTTACAAAGTAATTCCACCTCAGAGTCAACAATAAGCGCAATCTGCTAATTTGTTTTCCCTCGAGCAATAATCAAAGTCTAGGATAGGAGCAATCCGCATATTGATCTCAAAACTTCAATTACTAAATACTAGGTTAGAGCCCCGCGTGTACACGCGGCACATGTCCATGTCAAATGAAAAAAAATCTATAAAGATGGTAGTATGCAAATTTTATTTATTGAAAGTTACGTAATACAATTCGTATGAATTTTGGTTGATTGTAAATTATCATAAAAAAAGTTTAATGTTACCCAATAATAGACATATGAATCAACAAATGTTTGATTAGACGTGATTTAAAAACAAATAATGAAATGAATAAACATATATTTATTGTAACGGCATGCAAATGAAGATTAAAGTAAATAAATGTAGCTTAACAAATCATACAACCAAAAAATTAAAAAAAAAAACGATTTATGCAAAATATGATCGCATACTTATTCACAAACTTCAAAATATTTTTTATAGACAACATTTGTTATTGATTATTAACGTTGTCATCTTTATCCAAAATTAGTATGTTCAGGCCATTTCTACTTTTGTCACTTGGCAGCGACATACAACTGCCCATGTGTGAAAACAGGATCTTTCAAATACAGACCTATCCAAAATAGGGTTCGTCCTTGACTCTTATTTATTGTCATTGCGAAACATAAAGTAAGAGGGAATTGTTTTCTGTTAAATCTGAAAGGAATCTTCTTATCAGATGGGGACAGCCTAATTCTCTGGATAAAAGTTCGCATTCCAATGTTACTCCCTGAAATTATTTTAGCGTCTATAACACGGTTTGATATGGCAAGACGATTTGGAACTTGTGGCTTTGAAAAGAATTTATGTCTACTTATAGGATCCCTGAACCGTTAGAATAACAAAACAGTAAAATTTGTTAAAAAAAAACTCTGGTGAGAAAAAGAAAGACATTTGGCATTGTAACTGTATTATCATCAAGAATTTAAGGTAAATATATCTAGAAGACCCTGAACTGTTTTGATGGTTTGACTCATAACCAATGACCTAAAAATCAAGCTAAAACCATGGTGAAAAATCAATACTAAAGCTACATGAGAAACTCGTTAGGAGTAAAGATAGTAACGTGGATGGGTTGAATAATATGTCAAAATGGGAGGTTTTTTTATAGGGCAACCTTTTATCCATTTGACCTGTTTCAATGCTTCCTTAATCGAAATATTGTGTCTCGAATAATTATGATCGAATAAGTCAGATTTATTTATATAGTTGAATTATAAAAATGAAAGGATTGATAATTTACGTGATTTGGTCAACGCCGCTTAAAATTAGCACAGTTATTGCAATCATGATGATGTTTAGCGTTTCATGACAATTGATTAAAGGAAAACTCTTTATAAACATAATATGATAACGTTAATCTGTTAAAGATATTTAAATGAAAGACGTAATATTCTTATTCTTAGTATCACTGAAACGCTATTTAGTTAATGTAGTCAAAGATGGAGGATTTCATGACAAATGAGGTTTTTTAATGTTATGAATCGCCTTTTAGTTAATGTTGTTACTGATAATGTAAGATGATATTTCATTACTAATTTCGTTACTAATTACTAATAAGTGTATTGTAAGACATAAAAATAAATAAAGTCAAAGAATTGACCCCATCAAAGTAACAAAAACGAAAAACGTTTTTACGTTTATAGGTCAACAATATTAAGAAAGTCGTTATTTGTAATATCATTGAAAATTATTTTGAATATATTATATATTTTAGGAAATTGTTAAATAGATTTAAATTATATTTATTATTAAAAAAATAGATTTAAATTGTATTTATTAAATACATTTTGTTTACCAAAATTATTGCTTGAATCTTCCTGTTATCATTAATTGAGTTTTTTTATAATTCTTGAAATAATTTGAATGTTGTTAATGATCGAGGGTTTCATGACAAATGAGGATTTTTTATATTGATGTTATGTTTATTCTTT
>JAQQBG010000243.1:0-45052 GCA_032199755.1 Ambrosia artemisiifolia | reverse complement strand
AATCGATTCTCGCGTCAATTTCGTGAGTAATTACGCTACTCTGCAGCTTCCAGACTCAGTTTTTATGGCCTAAGAACACGTTTTGGCAAAAAAAAATCGAATTTTGGTTTTCGGAGGTGCGGGGCCCATTTTCACACCACTTTCCATTTTTAGCAGAAAACGAGCGATTTTTAAATCGATTCACGCGTCAATTTGGTGAGTAAGTACGCTACTCTGCAGCTTGCAGACTCAGTTTTTATGGCCTAAGAACACGTCTTGGCAAAAAAATCGAATTTTGGTTTTCGGAGGTGCGGGCCCATTTTCACACCACTTTCTATTTTTAGCAGAAAACATGCAATTTTTTAAATCGATTCACGCGTCAATTTGGTGAGTAATTACGCTACTTTGCAGCTTCCAGACTCAGTTTTTATGGCCTAAGAACACGTTTTGGCAACAAAAAATCGAATTTTGGTTTTCGGAGTTACGTGCCCATTTTCACACCACTTTCCATTTTTAGCAGAAAACGTGCGATTTTTAAATCGATTCTCGCGTCAATTTGGTGAGTAATTACGCTACTCTGCAGCTTTCAGACTCAGTTTTTATGGCCTAAGAACACGTTTTGGCAAAAAAAATCAAATTTTGGTTTTCGGAGGTACGGGCCCATTTTCACACCACTTTCCATTTTGAGCAGAAAACGTGCGATTTTTAAATCAATTCTCGCGTCAATTTGGTTAGTAATTACGCTACTCTGCAGCTTCCAGACTCAGTTTTTATGGCCTAAGAACACGTTTTGGCAAAAAAAAAAAATCGAATTTTGGTTTTCGGAGGTGCGGGCCCATTTTCACACCACTTTCCATTTTTAGCAGAAAACGAGCGATTTTTAAATCGATTCACGCGTCAATTTGGTGAGTACGTACGCTACTCTACAGCTTCCAGACTCAGTTTTTATGGCCTAAAAACACGATTTGGCAAAAAAAATCGAATTTTGGTTTTCGGAGGTGCGGGCCCATTTTCACACCACTTTCCATTTTTAGCAGAAAACGTGCGATTTTTTAAATCGATTCACGCGTCATTTTCGTGAGTAATTACCCTTCTCTGCAGCTTCCAGACTTAGTTTTTATGGCCTAAGAACACGTGTTGGCAAAAAAATCGCATTTTGGTTTTCGGAGGTGCGGGCCCATTGTCACACCACTTTCTATTTTTAGCAGAAAACGTGCGATTTTTAAATCGATTCACGCGTCAATTTGGTGAGTAATTACGCTACTCTGCAGCTTCCAGACTCAGTTTTTATGGCCTAAGAACACGTCTTGGCAAAAAAATCGAATTTTGGTTTTCGGAGGTACGGGCCCATTTTCACACCACTTTCCATTTTTAGCAGAAAACGTGCGATTTTTAAATCGACTCTCGCGTCAATTTCGTGAGTAATTATGCTACTCTGCAGCTTCCAGACTCCGTTTTTTATGGCCTAAGAACACGTTTTGGCAAAAAAAATCGAATTTTGGTTTTCGGAGGTGCGGGCCCATTTTCACACCACTTTCCATTTTTAGCAGAAAACGAGCGATTTTTAAATCGATTCACGCGTCAATTTGGTGAGTAAGTACGCTACTCTGCAGCTTGCAGACTCGGTTTTTATGGCCTAAGAACACGTCTTGGCAAAAAAATCGAATTTTGGTTTTCGGAGGTGCGGACCCATTTTCACACCACTTTCCATTTTTAGCAGAAAACGAGCGATTTTTAAATCGATTCACGCGTCAATTTGGTGAGTACGTACGCTACTCTGCAGCTTCCAGACTTAGTTTTTATGGCCTAAAAACACGATTTGGCAAAAAAAAAATCGAATTTTGGCCTAAGAACACGTTTTGGCAACAAAAAATCGAATTTTGGTTTTCGGAGGTGCGGGCCCATTTTCACACCACTTTCTATTTTTAGCAGAAAACGTGCAATTTTTAAATCGATTCACGCGTCAATTTGGTGAGTAATTACGCTACTTTGCAGCTTCCAGACTCAGTTTTTATGGCCTAAGAACACGTTTTGGCAACAAAAAATCGAATTTTGGTTTTCGGAGTTACGTGCCCATTTTCACACCACTTTCCATTTTTAGCAGAAAACGTGCGATTTTTAAATCGATTCTCGCGTCAATTTGGTGAGTAATTACGCTACTCTGCAGCTTCCAGACTCAGTTTTTATGGCCTAAGAACACGTTTTGGCAAAAAAATCAAATTTTGGTTTTCGGAGGTACGGGCCCATTTTCACACCACTTTCCATTTTGAGCAGAAAACGTGCGATTTTTAAATCGATTCTCGCGTCAATTTGGTTAGTAATTACGCTACTCTGCAGCTTCCAGACTCAGTTTTTATGGCCTAAGAACACGTTTTGGCAAAAAAAAAAAAAATCGAATTTTGGTTTTCGGAGGTGCGGGCCCATTTTCACACCACTTTCCATTTTTAGTAGAAAACGAGCGATTTTTAAATCGATTCACGCGTCAATTTGGTGAGTACGTACGCTACTCTACAGCTTCCAGACTCAGTTTTTATGGCCTAAAAAGCAAAAAAAATCGAATTTTGGTTTTCGGAGGTGCGGGCCCATTTTCACACCACTTTCCATTTTTAGCAGAAAACGTGCGATTTTTTAAATCGATTCACGCGTCATTTTCGTGAGTAATTACGCTTCTCTGCAGCTTCCAAACTCAGTTTTTATGGCCTAAGAACACGTGTTGGCAAAAAAATCGCATTTTGGTTTTCGGAGGTGCGGGCCCATTGTCACACCACTTTCTATTTTTAGCAGAAAACGTGCGATTTTTAAATCGATTCACGCGTCAATTTGGTGAGTAATTACGCTACTCTGCAGCTTCCAGACTCAGTTTTTACGGCCTAAGAACACGTCTTGGCAAAAAAATCGAATTTTGGTTTTCGGAGGTACGGGCCCATTTTCACACCACTTTCCATTTTTAGCAGAAAACGTGCGATTTTTAAATCGATTCTCGCGTCAATTTCGTGAGTAATTACGCTACTCTGCAGCTTCCAGACTCAGTTTTTATGGCCTAAGAACACGTTTTGGCAAAAAAAATCGAATTTTGGTTTTCGGAGGTGCGGGCCCATTTTCACACCACTTTCCATTTTTAGCAGAAAACGTGCGATTTTTAAATCGATTCACGCGTCATTTTCGTGAGTAATTACGCTTCTCTACAGCTTCCAGACTCAGTTTTTATGGCCTAAGAACACGTGTTGGCAAAAAAATCGCATTTTGGTTTTCGGAGGTGCGGGCCCATTGTCACACCACTTTCTATTTTTAGCAGAAAACGTGCGATTTTTAAATCGATTCACGCGTCAATTTGGTGAGTAATTACGCTACTCTGCAGCTTCCAGACTCAGTTTTTACGGCCTAAGAACACGTCTTGGCAAAAAAATCGAATTTTGGTTTTCGGAGGTACGAGCCCATTTTCACACCACTTTCCATTTTTAGCAGAAAACGTGCGATTTTTAAATCGATTCTCGCGTCAATTTCGTGAGTAATTACGCTACTCTGCAGCTTCCAGACTCAGTTTTTTATGGCCTAAGAACACGTTTTGGCAAAAAAAATCGAATTTTGGTTTTCGGAGGTGCGGGCCATTTTCACACCACTTTCCATTTTTAGCAGAAAAACGTGCGATTTTTAAATCGATTCACGCGTCATTTTCGTGAGTAATTACGCTACTCTGCAGCTTGCAGACTCAGTTTTTATGGCCTAAGAACACGTCTTGGCAAAAAAATCGAATTTTGGTTTTCGGAGGTGCGGGCCCATTTTCACACCACTTTCTATTTTTAGCAGAAAACGTGATATTTTTAAATCGATTCTCGCGTCAATTTGGTGAGTAATTACGCTACTCTGCAGCTTCCAGACTCAGTTTTTATGGCCTAAGAACACGTCTTGGCAAAAAAAATCGAATTTTGGTTTTCGGAGGTACGGGCCCATTTTCACACCACTTTCCATTTTTAGCAGAAAACGTGCGATTTTTAAATCGATTCTCGCGTCAATTTCGTGAGTAATTACGCTACTCTGCAGCTTCCAGACTCAGTTTTTATGGCCTAAGAACACGTGTTGGCAAAAAAAATCGCATTTTGGTTTTCGGAGGTGCGGGGCCCATTGTCACACCACTTTCTATTTTTAGCAGAAAACGTGCGATTTTTAAATCGATTCACGCGTCAATTTGGTGAGTAATTACGCTACTCTGCAGCTTCCAGACTCAGTTTTTATGGCCTAAGAACACGTTTTGGCAAAAAAAAAAATCGAATTTTGGTTTTCGGAGGTGCGGGGCCCATTTTCACACCACTTTCCATTTTTTAGCAGAAAACGAGCGATTTTTAAATCGATTCACGCGTCAATTTGGTGAGTACGTACGCTACTCTACAGCTTCCAGACTCAGTTTTAATGGCCTAAAAACACGATTTGGCAAAAAAAATCGAATTTTGGTTTTCGGAGGTGCGGGCCCATTTTCACACCACTTTCCATTTTTTAGCAGAAAACGTGCGATTTTTAAATCGATTCACGCGTCATTTTCGTGAGTAATTACGCTTCTCTACATCTTCCAGACTCAGTTTTTATGGCCTAAGAACACGTGTTGGCAAAAAAATCGCATTTTGGGTTTTCGGAGGTGCGGGCCCATTGTCACACCACTTTCTATTTTTAGCAGAAAACGGTGCGATTTTTAAATCGATTCACGCGTCAATTTGGTGAGTAATTACGCTACTCTGCAGCTTCCAGACTCAGTTTTTTATGGCCTAAGAACACGTCTTGGCAAAAAAATCGAATTTTGGTTTTCGGAGGTACGGGCCCATTTTCACACCACTTTCCATTTTTAGCAGAAAACGTGCGATTTTTAAATCGATTCTCGCGTCAATTTCGTGAGTAATTACGCTACTCTGCAGCTTCCAGACTCAGTTTTTATGGCCTAAGAACACGTTTTGGCAACAAAAAATCGAATTTTGGTTTTCGGAGGTACGGGCCCATTTTCACACCACTTTCCATTTTTAGCAGAAAACGTGCGATTTTTAAATCGATTCTCGCGTCAATTTCGTGAGTAATTACGCTACTCTGCAGCTTCCAGACTCAGTTTTTATGGCCTAAGAACACGTTTTGGCAAAAAAAAATCGAATTTTGGTTTTCGGAGGTGCGGGCCCATTTTCACACCACTTTCCATTTTTAGCAGAAAACGAGCGATTTTTAAATCGATTCACGCGTCAATTTGGTGAGTAAGTACGCTACTCTGCAGCTTGCAGACTCAGTTTTTATGGCCTAAGAACACGTCTTGGCAAAAAAATCGAATTTTGGTTTTCGGAGGTGCGGGCCCATTTTCACACCACTTTCTATTTTTAGCAGAAAACGTGCAATTTTTAAATCGATTCACGCGTCAATTTGGTAAGTAATTACGCTAATTTGCAGCTTCCAGACTCAGTTTTTATGGCCTAAGAACACGTTTTGGCAACAAAAAATCGAATTTTGGTTTTCGGAGTTACGTGCCCATTTTCACACCACTTTCCATTTTTAGCAGAAAACGTGCGATTTTTAAATCGATTCTCGCGTCAATTTGGTGAGTAATTACGCTACTCTGCAGCTTCCAGACTCAGTTTTTATGGCCTAAGAACACGTGTTGGCAAAAAAATCGCATTTTGGTTTTCGGAGGTGCGGGCCCATTGTCACACCACTTTCTATTTTTAGCAGAAAACGTGCGATTTTTAAATCGATTCACGCGTCAATTTGGTGAGTAATTACGCTACTCTGCAGCTTCCAGACTCAGTTTTTATGGCCTAAGAACACGTTTTGGCAACAAAAAATCGAATTTTGGTTTTCGGAGTTACGTGCCCATTTTCACACCACTTTCCATTTTTAGCAGAAAACGTGCGATTTTTAAATCGATTCTCGCGTCAATTTGGTGAGTAATTACGCTACTCTGCAGCTTCCAGACTCAGTTTTTATGGCCTAAGAACACGTTTTGGCAAAAAAATCAAATTTTGGTTTTCGGAGGTACGGGCCCATTTTCACACCACTTTCCATTTTGAGCAGAAAACGTGCGATTTTTAAATCGATTCTCGCGTCAATTTGGTTAGTAATTACGCTACTCTGCAGCTTCCAGACTCAGTTTTTATGGCCTAAGAACACGTTTTGGCAAAAAAAAAATCGAATTTTGGTTTTCGGAGGTGCGGGCCCATTTTCACACCACTTTCCATTTTTAGCAGAAAAACGAGCGATTTTTAAATCGATTCACGCGTCAATTTGGTGAGTACGTACGCTACTCTACAGCTTCCAGACTCAGTTTTTATGGCCTAAAAACACGATTTGGAAAAAAAAATCGAATTTTGGTTTTCGGAGGTGCGGGCCCATTTTCACACCACTTTCCATTTTTAGCAGAAAACGTGCGATTTTTAAATCGATTCACGCGTCATTTTCGTGAGTAATTACGCTTCTCTGCAGCTTCCAGACTCAGTTTTTATGGCCTAAGAACACGTTTTGGCAAAAAAAATCGAATTTTGGTTTTCGGAGGTGCGGGCCCATTTTCACACCACTTTCCATTTTTAGCAGAAAACGAGCGATTTTTAAATCGATTCACGCGTCAATTTGGTGAGTAAGTACGCTACTCTGCAGCTTGCAGACTCAGTTTTTATGGCCTAAGAACACGTCTTGGCAAAAAAATCGAATTTTGGTTTTCGGAGGTGCGGGCCCATTTTCACACCACTTTCTATTTTTAGCAGAAAACGTGCAATTTTTAAATCGATTCACGCGTCAATTTGGTGAGTAATTACGCTACTTTGCAGCTTCCAGACTCAGTTTTTTATGGCCTAAGAACACGTTTTGGCAACAAAAAATCGAATTTTGGTTTTCGGAGTTACGTGCCCATTTTCACACCACTTTCCATTTTTAGCAGAAAAACGTGCGATTTTTAAATCGATTCTCGCGTCAATTTGGTGAGTAATTACGCTACTCTGCAGCTTCCAGACTCAGTTTTTATGGCCTAAGAACACGTTTTGGCAAAAAAATCAAATTTTGGTTTTTCGGAGGTACGGGCCCATTTTCACACCACTTTCCATTTTGAGCAGAAAACGTGCGATTTTTAAATCGATTCTCGCGTCAATTTGGTTAGTAATTACGCTACTCTGCAGCTTCCAGACTCAGTTTTTATGGCCTAAGAACACGTTTTGGCAAAAAAAAAAATCGAATTTTGGTTTTCGAAGGTGCGGGCCCATTTTCACACCACTTTCCATTTTTAGCAGAAAACGAGCGATTTTTAAATCGATTCACGCGTCAATTTGGTGAGTAAGTACGCTACTCTACAGCTTCCAGACTCAGTTTTTTATGGCCTAAGAACACGTCTTGGCAAAAAAATCGAATTTTGGTTTTCGGAGGTGCGGGCCCATTTTCACACCACTTTCTATTTTTAGCAGAAAACGTGCAATTTTTAAATCGATTCACGCGTCAATTTGGTGAGTAATTACGCTACTCTGCAGCTTCCAGACTCAGTTTTTATGGCCTAAGAACACGTTTTGGCAACAAAAAATCGAATTTTGGTTTTCGGAGTTACGTGCCCATTTTCACACCACTTTCCATTTTTAGCAGAAAACGTGCGATTTTTAAATCGATTCTCGCGTCAATTTGGTGAGTAATTACGCTACTCTGCAGCTTCCAGACTCAGTTTTTATGGCCTAAGAACACGTTTTGGCAAAAAAAATCAAATTTTGGTTTTCGGAGGTACGGGCCCATTTTCACACCACTTTCCATTTTGAGCAGAAAACGTGCGATTTTTAAATCGATTCTCGCGTCAATTTGGTTAGTAATTACGCTACTCTGCAGCTTCCAGACTCAGTTTTTATGGCCTAAGAACACGTTTTGGCAAAAAAAATCAAATTTTGGTTTTCGGAGGTACGGGCCCATTTTCACACCACTTTCCATTTTGAGCAGAAAACGTGGCGATTTTTAAATCGATTCTCGCGTCAATTTGGTTAGTAATTACGCTACTCTGCAGCTTCCAGACTCAGTTTTTATGGCCTAAGAACACGTTTTGGCAAAAAAAAATCGAATTTTGGTTTTCGGAGTTACGTGCCCATTTTCACACCACTTTCCATTTTTAGCAGAAAACGTGCGATTTTTAAATCGATTCTCGCGTCAATTTGGTGAGTAATTACGCTACTCTGCAGCTTCCAGACTCAGTTTTTATGGCCTAAGAACACGTTTTGGCAAAAAAATCAAATTTTGGTTTTCGGAGGTACGGGCCCATTTTCACACCACTTTCCATTTTGAGCAGAAAACGTGCGATTTTTAAATCGATTCTCGCGTCAATTTGGTTAGTAATTACGCTACTCTGCAGCTTCCAGACTCAGTTTTTATGGCCTAAGAACACGTTTTGGCAAAAAAAATCAAATTTTGGTTTTCGGAGGTACGGGCCCATTTTCACACCACTTTCCATTTTGAGCAGAAAACGTGCGATTTTTAAATCGATTCTCGCGTCAATTTGGTTAGTAATTACGCTACTCTGCAGCTTCCAGACTCAGTTTTTATGGCCTAAGAACACGTTTTGGCAACAAAAAATCGAATTTTGGTTTTCGGAGTTACGTGCCCATTTTCACACCACTTTCCATTTTTAGCAGAAAACGTGGCGATTTTTAAATCGATTCTCGCGTCAATTTGGTGAGTAATTACGCTACTCTGCAGCTTCCAGACTCAGTTTTTATGGCCTAAGAACACGTTTTGGCAAAAAAATCAAATTTTGGTTTTCGGAGGTACGGGCCCATTTTCACACCACTTTCCATTTTGAGCAGAAAACGTGCGATTTTTAAATCGATTCTCGCGTCAATTTGGTTAGTAATTACGCTACTCTGCAGCTTCCAGACTCAGTTTTTATGGCCTAAGAACACGTTTTGGCAAAAAAAATCAAATTTTGGTTTTCGGAGGTACGGGCCCATTTTCACACCACTTTCCATTTTGAGCAGAAAACGTGCGATTTTTAAATCGATTCTCGCGTCAATTTGGTTAGTAATTACGCTACTCTGCAGCTTCCAGACTCAGTTTTTATGGCCTAAGAACACGTTTTGGCAAAAAAATCAAATTTTGGTTTTCGGAGGTACGGGCCCATTTTCACACCACTTTCCATTTTGAGCAGAAAACGTGCGATTTTTAAAT
Organism: Ambrosia artemisiifolia; assembly: GCA_032199755.1. Classification (NCBI taxonomy): domain Eukaryota; kingdom Viridiplantae; phylum Streptophyta; class Magnoliopsida; order Asterales; family Asteraceae; genus Ambrosia; species Ambrosia artemisiifolia. The sequence goes on along the minus strand of JAQQBG010000243.1, from coordinate 35,926 downwards.
CGATTCTCGCGTCAATTTGGTTAGTAATTACGCTACTCTGCAGCTTCCAGACTCAGTTTTTATGGCCTAAGAACACGTTTTGGCAAAAAAAAAATCGAATTTTGGTTTTCGGAGGTGCGGGCCCATTTTCACACCACTTTCCATTTTTAGCAGAAAACGAGCGATTTTTAAATCGATTCACGCGTCAATTTGGTGAGTACGTACGCTACTCTACAGCTTCCAGACTCAGTTTTTATGGCCTAAAAACACGATTTGGAAAAAAAAATCGAATTTTGGTTTTCGGAGGTGCGGGCCCATTTTCACACCACTTTCCATTTTTAGCAGAAAACGTGCGATTTTTAAATCGATTCACGCGTCATTTTCGTGAGTAATTACGCTTCTCTGCAGCTTCCAGACTCAGTTTTTATGGCCTAAGAACACGTTTTGGCAAAAAAAATCGAATTTTGGTTTTCGGAGGTGCGGGCCCATTTTCACACCACTTTCCATTTTTAGCAGAAAACGAGCGATTTTTAAATCGATTCACGCGTCAATTTGGTGAGTAAGTACGCTACTCTGCAGCTTGCAGACTCAGTTTTTATGGCCTAAGAACACGTCTTGGCAAAAAAATCGAATTTTGGTTTTCGGAGGTGCGGGCCCATTTTCACACCACTTTCTATTTTTAGCAGAAAACGTGCAATTTTTAAATCGATTCACGCGTCAATTTGGTGAGTAATTACGCTACTTTGCAGCTTCCAGACTCAGTTTTTATGGCCTAAGAACACGTTTTGGCAACAAAAAATCGAATTTTGGTTTTCGGAGTTACGTGCCCATTTTCACACCACTTTCCATTTTTAGCAGAAAACGTGCGATTTTTAAATCGATTCTCGCGTCAATTTGGTGAGTAATTACGCTACTCTGCAGCTTCCAGACTCAGTTTTTATGGCCTAAGAACACGTTTTGGCAAAAAAATCAAATTTTGGTTTTCGGAGGTACGGGCCCATTTTCACACCACTTTCCATTTTGAGCAGAAAACGTGCGATTTTTAAATCGATTCTCGCGTCAATTTGGTTAGTAATTACGCTACTCTGCAGCTTCCAGACTCAGTTTTTATGGCCTAAGAACACGTTTTGGCAAAAAAAAAAAATCGAATTTTGGTTTTCGAAGGTGCGGGCCCATTTTCACACCACTTTCCATTTTTAGCAGAAAACGAGCGATTTTTAAATCGATTCACGCGTCAATTTGGTGAGTACGTACGCTACTCTACAGCTTCCAGACTCAGTTTTTATGGCCTAAAAACACGATTTGGCAAAAAAAATCGAATTTTGGTTTTCGGAGGTGCGGGCCCATTTTCACACCACTTTCCATTTTTAGCAGAAAACGTGCGATTTTTAAATCGATTCACGCGTCATTTTCGTGAGTAATTACGCTTCTCTGCAGCTTCCAGACTCAGTTTTTATGGCCTAAGAACACGTTTTGGCAAAAAAAATCAAATTTTGGTTTTCGGAGGTACGGGCCCATTTTCACACCACTTTCCATTTTGAGCAGAAAACGTGCGATTTTTAAATCGATTCTCGCGTCAATTTGGTTAGTAATTACGCTACTCTGCAGCTTCCAGACTCAGTTTTTATGGCCTAAGAACACGTTTTGGCAAACAAAAAATCGAATTTTGGTTTTCGGAGGTGCGGGCCCATTTTCACACCACTTTCCATTTTTAGCAGAAAACGAGCGATTTTTAAATCGATTCACGCGTCAATTTGGTGAGTACGTACGCTACTCTACAGCTTCCAGACTCAGTTTTTATGGCCTAAAAACACGATTTGGCAAAAAAAAATCGAATTTTGGTTTTCGGAGGTGCGGGCCCATTTTCACACCACTTTCCATTTTTAGCAGAAAACGTGCGATTTTTAAATCGATTCACGCGTCATTTTCGTGAGTAATTACGCTTCTCTGCAGCTTCCAGACTCAGTTTTTATGGCCTAAGAACACGTTTTGGCAAAAAAAATCGAATTTTGGTTTTCGGAGGTGCGGGCCCATTTTCACACCACTTTCCATTTTTAGCAGAAAACGAGCGATTTTTAAATCGATTCACGCGTCAATTTGGTGAGTAAGTACGCTACTCTGCAGCTTGCAGACTCAGTTTTTATGGCCTAAGAACACGTCTTGGCAAAAAAAATCGAATTTTGGTTTTCGGAGGTGCGGGCCCATTTTCACACCACTTTCTATTTTTAGCAGAAAACGTGCAATTTTTAAATCGATTCACGCGTCAATTTGGTGAGTAATTACGCTACTTTGCAGCTTCCAGACTCAGTTTTTATGGCCTAAGAACACGTTTTGGCAACAAAAAATCGAATTTTGGTTTTCGGAGTTACGTGCCCATTTTCACACCACTTTCCATTTTTAGCAGAAAACGTGCGATTTTTAAATCGATTCACGCGTCAATTTGGTGAGTAATTACGCTACTCTGCAGCTTCCAGACTCAGTTTTTACGGCCTAAGAACACGTCTTGGCAAAAAAATCGAATTTTGGTTTTCGGAGGTACGGGCCCATTTTCACACCACTTTCCATTTTTAGCAGAAAACGTGCGATTTTTAAATCGATTCTCGCGTCAATTTCGTGAGTAATTACGCTACTCTGCAGCTTCCAGACTCAGTTTTTATGGCCTAAGAACACGTTTTGGCAAAAAAAATCGAATTTTTGTTTTCGGAGGTGCGGGCCCATTTTCACACCACTTTCCATTTTTAGCAGAAAACGTGCGATTTTTAAATCGATTCACGCGTTATTTTCGTGAGTAATTACGCTTCTCTACAGCTTCCAGACTCAGTTTTTATGGCCTAAGAACACGTGTTGGCAAAAAAATCGCATTTTGGTTTTCGGAGGTGCGGGCCCATTGTCACACCACTTTCTATTTTTAGCAGAAAACGTGCGATTTTTAAATCGATTCACGCGTCAATTTGGTGAGTAATTACGCTACTCTGCAGCTTCCAGACTCAGTTTTTACGGCCTAAGAACACGTCTTGGCAAAAAAATCGAATTTTGGTTTTCGGAGGTACGAGCCCATTTTCACACCACTTTCCATTTTTAGCAGAAAACGTGCGATTTTTAAATCGATTCTCGCGTCAATTTCGTGAGTAATTACGCTACTCTGCAGCTTCCAGACTCAGTTTTTATGGCCTAAGAACACGTTTTGGCAAAAAAAATCGAATTTTGGTTTTCGGAGGTGCGGGCCATTTTCACACCACTTTCCATTTTTAGCAGAAAACGTGCGATTTTTAAATCGATTCACGCGTCATTTTCGTGAGTAATTACGCTACTCTGCAGCTTGCAGACTCAGTTTTTATGGCCTAAGAACACGTCTTGGCAAAAAAATCGAATTTTGGTTTTCGGAGGTGCGGGCCCATTTTCACACCACTTTCTATTTTTAGCAGAAAACGTGATATTTTTAAATCGATTCTCGCGTCAATTTGGTGAGTAATTACGCTACTCTGCAGCTTCCAGACTCAGTTTTTATGGCCTAAGAACACGTCTTGGCAAAAAAAAATCGAATTTTGGTTTTCGGAGGTACGGGCCCATTTTCACACCACTTTCCATTTTTAGCAGAAAACGTGCGATTTTTTAAATCGATTCTCGCGTCAATTTCGTGAGTAATTACGCTACTCTGCAGCTTCCAGACTCAGTTTTTATGGCCTAAGAACACGTGTTGGCAAAAAAATCGCATTTTGGTTTTCGGAGGTGCGGGCCCATTGTCACACCACTTTCTATTTTTAGCAGAAAACGTGCGATTTTTAAATCGATTCACGCGTCAATTTGGTGAGTAATTACGCTACTCTGCAGCTTCCAGACTCAGTTTTTATGGCCTAAGAACACGTTTTGGCAAAAAAAAAATCGAATTTTGGTTTTCGGAGGTGCGGGCCCATTTTCACACCACTTTCCATTTTTAGCAGAAAACGAGCGATTTTTAAATCGATTCACGCGTCAATTTGGTGAGTACGTACGCTACTCTACAGCTTCCAGACTCAGTTTTAATGGCCTAAAAACACGATTTGGCAAAAAAATCGAATTTTGGTTTTCGGAGGTGCGGGCCCATTTTCACACCACTTTCCATTTTTAGCAGAAAACGTGCGATTTTTAAATCGATTCACGCGTCATTTTCGTGAGTAATTACGCTTCTCTACATCTTCCAGACTCAGTTTTTATGGCCTAAGAACACGTGTTGGCAAAAAAATCGCATTTTGGTTTTCGGAGGTGCGGGCCCATTGTCACACCACTTTCTATTTTTAGCAGAAAACGTGCGATTTTTAAATCGATTCACGCGTCAATTTGGTGAGTAATTACGCTACTCTGCAGCTTCCAGACTCAGTTTTTATGGCCTAAGAACACGTCTTGGCAAAAAAATCGAATTTTGGTTTTCGGAGGTACGGGCCCATTTTCACACCACTTTCCATTTTTAGCAGAAAACGTGCGATTTTTAAATCGATTCTCGCGTCAATTTCGTGAGTAATTACGCTACTCTGCAGCTTCCAGACTCAGTTTTTATGGCCTAAGAACACGTTTTGGCAACAAAAAATCGAATTTTGGTTTTCGGAGGTACGGGCCCATTTTCACACCACTTTCCATTTTTAGCAGAAAACGTGCGATTTTTAAATCGATTCTCGCGTCAATTTCGTGAGTAATTACGCTACTCTGCAGCTTCCAGACTCAGTTTTTATGGCCTAAGAACACGTTTTGGCAAAAAAAATCGAATTTTGGTTTTCGGAGGTGCGGGCCCATTTTCACACCACTTTCCATTTTTAGCAGAAAACGAGCGATTTTTAAATCGATTCACGCGTCAATTTGGTGAGTAAGTACGCTACTCTGCAGCTTGCAGACTCAGTTTTTATGGCCTAAGAACACGTCTTGGCAAAAAAATCGAATTTTGGTTTTCGGAGGTGCGGGCCCATTTTCACACCACTTTCTATTTTTAGCAGAAAACGTGCAATTTTTAAATCGATTCACGCGTCAATTTGGTGAGTAATTACGCTAATTTGCAGCTTCCAGACTCAGTTTTTATGGCCTAAGAACACGTTTTGGCAACAAAAAATCGAATTTTGGTTTTCGGAGTTACGTGCCCATTTTCACACCACTTTCCATTTTTAGCAGAAAACGTGCGATTTTTAAATCGATTCTCGCGTCAATTTGGTGAGTAATTACGCTACTCTGCAGCTTCCAGACTCAGTTTTTATGGCCTAAGAACACGTTTTGGCAAAAAAATCAAATTTTGGTTTTCGGAGGTACGGGCCCATTTTCACACCACTTTCCATTTTGAGCAGAAAACGTGCGATTTTTAAATCGATTCTCGCGTCAATTTGGTTAGTAATTACGCTACTCTGCAGCTTCCAGACTCAGTTTTTATGGCCTAAGAACACGTTTTGGCAAAAAAAAAATCGAATTTTGGTTTTCGGAGGTGCGGGCCCATTTTCACACCACTTTCCATTTTTAGCAGAAAACGAGCGATTTTTAAATCGATTCACGCGTCAATTTGGTGAGTACGTACGCTACTCTACAGCTTCCAGACTCAGTTTTTATGGCCTAAAAACACGATTTGGAAAAAAAAATCGAATTTTGGTTTTCGGAGGTGCGGGCCCATTTTCACACCACTTTCCATTTTTAGCAGAAAACGTGCGATTTTTAAATCGATTCACGCGTCATTTTCGTGAGTAATTACGCTTCTCTGCAGCTTCCAGACTCAGTTTTTATGGCCTAAGAACACGTTTTGGCAAAAAAAATCGAATTTTGGTTTTCGGAGGTGCGGGCCCATTTTCACACCACTTTCCATTTTTAGCAGAAAACGAGCGATTTTTAAATCGATTCACGCGTCAATTTGGTGAGTAAGTACGCTACTCTGCAGCTTGCAGACTCAGTTTTTATGGCCTAAGAACACGTCTTGGCAAAAAAATCGAATTTTGGTTTTCGGAGGTGCGGGCCCATTTTCACACCACTTTCTATTTTTAGCAGAAAACGTGCAATTTTTAAATCGATTCACGCGTCAATTTGGTGAGTAATTACGCTACTTTGCAGCTTCCAGACTCAGTTTTTATGGCCTAAGAACACGTTTTGGCAACAAAAAATCGAATTTTGGTTTTCGGAGTTACGTGCCCATTTTCACACCACTTTCCATTTTTAGCAGAAAACGTGCGATTTTTAAATCGATTCTCGCGTCAATTTGGTGAGTAATTACGCTACTCTGCAGCTTCCAGACTCAGTTTTTATGGCCTAAGAACACGTTTTGGCAAAAAAATCAAATTTTGGTTTTCGGAGGTACGGGCCCATTTTCACACCACTTTCCATTTTGAGCAGAAAACGTGCGATTTTTAAATCGATTCTCGCGTCAATTTGGTTAGTAATTACGCTACTCTGCAGCTTCCAGACTCAGTTTTTATGGCCTAAGAACACGTTTTGGCAAAAAAAAAAATCGAATTTTGGTTTTCGAAGGTGCGGGCCCATTTTCACACCACTTTCCATTTTTAGCAGAAAACGAGCGATTTTTAAATCGATTCACGCGTCAATTTGGTGAGTACGTACGCTACTCTACAGCTTCCAGACTCAGTTTTTATGGCCTAAAAACACGATTTGGCAAAAAAAATCGAATTTTGGTTTTCGGAGGTGCGGGCCCATTTTCACACCACTTTCCATTTTTAGCAGAAAACGTGCGATTTTTAAATCGATTCACGCGTCATTTTCGTGAGTAATTACGCTTCTCTGCAGCTTCCAGACTCAGTTTTTATGGCCTAAGAACACGTTTTGGCAAAAAAATCAAATTTTGGTTTTCGGAGGTACGGGCCCATTTTCACACCACTTTCCATTTTGAGCAGAAAACGTGCGATTTTTAAATCGATTCTCGCGTCAATTTGGTTAGTAATTACGCTACTCTGCAGCTTCCAGACTCAGTTTTTATGGCCTAAGAACACGTTTTGGCAAACAAAAAATCGAATTTTGGTTTTCGGAGGTGCGGGCCCATTTTCACACCACTTTCCATTTTTAGCAGAAAACGAGCGATTTTTAAATCGATTCACGCGTCAATTTGGTGAGTACGTACGCTACTCTACAGCTTCCAGACTCAGTTTTTATGGCCTAAAAACACGATTTGGCAAAAAAAATCGAATTTTGGTTTTCGGAGGTGCGGGCCCATTTTCACACCACTTTCCATTTTTAGCAGAAAACGTGCGATTTTTAAATCGATTCACGCGTCATTTTCGTGAGTAATTACGCTTCTCTGCAGCTTCCAGACTCAGTTTTTATGGCCTAAGAACACGTTTTGGCAAAAAAAATCGAATTTTGGTTTTCGGAGGTGCGGGCCCATTTTCACACCACTTTCCATTTTTAGCAGAAAACGAGCGATTTTTAAATCGATTCACGCGTCAATTTGGTGAGTAAGTACGCTACTCTGCAGCTTGCAGACTCAGTTTTTATGGCCTAAGAACACGTCTTGGCAAAAAAATCGAATTTTGGTTTTCGGAGGTGCGGGCCCATTTTCACACCACTTTCTATTTTTAGCAGAAAACGTGCAATTTTTAAATCGATTCACGCGTCAATTTGGTGAGTAATTACGCTACTTTGCAGCTTCCAGACTCAGTTTTTATGGCCTAAGAACACGTTTTGGCAACAAAAAATCGAATTTTGGTTTTCGGAGTTACGTGCCCATTTTCACACCACTTTCCATTTTTAGCAGAAAACGTGCGATTTTTAAATCGATTCTCGCGTCAATTTGGTGAGTAATTACGCTACTCTGCAGCTTCCAGACTCAGTTTTTATGGCCTAAGAACACGTTTTGGCAAAAAAATCAAATTTTGGTTTTCGGAGGTACGGGCCCATTTTCACACCACTTTCCATTTTGAGCAGAAAACGTGCGATTTTTAAATCGATTCTCGCGTCAATTTGGTTAGTAATTACGCTACTCTGCAGCTTCCAGACTCAGTTTTTTATGGCCTAAGAACACGTTTTGGCAAAAAAAATCAAATTTTGGTTTTCGGAGGTACGGGCCCATTTTCACACCACTTTCCATTTGAGCAGAAAACGTGCGATTTTTAAATCGATTCTCGCGTCAATTTGGTTAGTAATTACGCTACTCTGCAGCTTCCAGACTCAGTTTTTTATGGCCTAAGAACACGTTTTGGCAAAAAAAAAAAAATCGAATTTTGGTTTTCGGAGGTGCGGGCCCATTTTCACACCACTTTCCATTTTTAGCAGAAAACGAGCGATTTTTTAAATCGATTCACGCGTCAATTTGGTGAGTACGTACGCTACTCTACAGCTTCCAGACTCAGTTTTTATGGCCTAAAAACACGATTTGGCAAAAAAAATCGAATTTTGGTTTTCGGAGGTGCGGGCCCATTTTCACACCACTTTCCATTTTTAGCAGAAAACGTGCGATTTTTAAATCGATTCACGCGTCATTTTCGTGAGTAATTACGCTTCTCTGCAGCTTCCAGACTCAGTTTTTATGGCCTAAGAACACGTGTTGGCAAAAAAAATCGCATTTTGGTTTTCGGAGGTGCGGGCCCATTGTCACACCACTTTCTATTTTAGCAGAAAACGTGCGATTTTTAAATCGATTCACGCGTCAATTTGGTGAGTAATTACGCTACTCTGCAGCTTCCAGACTCAGTTTTTATGGCCTAAGAACACGTCTTGGCAAAAAAATCGAATTTTGGTTTTCGGAGGTAGGGGCCCATTTTCACACCACTTTCCATTTTTAGCAGAAAACGTGCGATTTTTAAATCGATTCTCGCGTCAATTTCGTGAGTAATTACGCTACTCTGCAGCTTCCATACTCAGTTTTTATGGCCTAAGAACACGTTTTGGCAAAAAAAAATCGAATTTTGGTTTTCGGAGGTGCGGGCCCATTTTCACACCACTTTCCATTTTTGGCAGAAAACGAGCGATTTTTAAATCGATTCACGCGTCAATTTGGTGAGTAAGTACGCTACTCTGCAGCTTGCAGACTCGGTTTTTATGGCCTAAGAACACGTTTTGGCAAAAAAAAAATCGAATTTTGGTTTTCGGAGGTGCGGGCCCATTTTCACACCACTTTCCATTTTTAGCAGAAAACGAGCGATTTTTAAATCGATTCACGCGTCAATTTGGTGAGTACGTACGCTACTCTACAGCTTCCAGACTCAGTTTTTATGGCCTAAAAACACGATTTGGAAAAAAAAATCGAATTTTGGTTTTCGGAGGTGCGGGCCCATTTTCACACCACTTTCCATTTTTAGCAGAAAACGTGCGATTTTTAAATCGATTCACGCGTCATTTTCGTGAGTAATTACGCTTCTCTGCAGCTTCCAGACTCAGTTTTTATGGCCTAAGAACACGTTTTGGCAAAAAAAATCGAATTTTGGTTTTCGGAGGTGCGGGCCCATTTTCACACCACTTTCCATTTTTAGCAGAAAACGAGCGATTTTTAAATCGATTCACGCGTCAATTTGGTGAGTAAGTACGCTACTCTGCAGCTTGCAGACTCAGTTTTTATGGCCTAAGAACACGTCTTGGCAAAAAAATCGAATTTTGGTTTTCGGAGGTGCGGGCCCATTTTCACACCACTTTCTATTTTTAGCAGAAAACGTGCAATTTTTAAATCGATTCACGCGTCAATTTGGTGAGTAATTACGCTACTTTGCAGCTTCCAGACTCAGTTTTTATGGCCTAAGAACACGTTTTGGCAACAAAAAATCGAATTTTGGTTTTCGGAGTTACGTGCCCATTTTCACACCACTTTCCATTTTTAGCAGAAAACGTGCGATTTTTAAATCGATTCTCGCGTCAATTTGGTGAGTAATTACGCTACTCTGCAGCTTCCAGACTCAGTTTTTATGGCCTAAGAACACGTTTTGGCAAAAAAATCAAATTTTGGTTTTCGGAGGTACGGGCCCATTTTCACACCACTTTCCATTTTGAGCAGAAAACGTGCGATTTTTAAATCGATTCTCGCGTCAATTTGGTTAGTAATTACGCTACTCTGCAGCTTCCAGACTCAGTTTTTATGGCCTAAGAACACGTTTTGGCAAAAAAAAAAATCGAATTTTGGTTTTCGAAGGTGCGGGCCCATTTTCACACCACTTTCCATTTTTAGCAGAAAACGAGCGATTTTTAAATCGATTCACGCGTCAATTTGGTGAGTACGTACGCTACTCTACAGCTTCCAGACTCAGTTTTTATGGCCTAAAAACACGATTTGGCAAAAAAAATCGAATTTTGGTTTTCGGAGGTGCGGGCCCATTTTCACACCACTTTCCATTTTTAGCAGAAAACGTGCGATTTTTAAATCGATTCACGCGTCATTTTCGTGAGTAATTACGCTTCTCTGCAGCTTCCAGACTCAGTTTTTATGGCCTAAGAACACGTTTTGGCAAAAAAATCAAATTTTGGTTTTCGGAGGTACGGGCCCATTTTCACACCACTTTCCATTTTGAGCAGAAAACGTGCGATTTTTAAATCGATTCTCGCGTCAATTTGGTTAGTAATTACGCTACTCTGCAGCTTCCAGACTCAGTTTTTATGGCCTAAGAACACGTTTTGGCAAACAAAAAATCGAATTTTGGTTTTCGGAGGTGCGGGCCCATTTTCACACCACTTTCCATTTTTAGCAGAAAACGAGCGATTTTTAAATCGATTCACGCGTCAATTTGGTGAGTACGTACGCTACTCTACAGCTTCCAGACTCAGTTTTTATGGCCTAAAAACACGATTTGGCAAAAAAAATCGAATTTTGGTTTTCGGAGGTGCGGGCCCATTTTCACACCACTTTCCATTTTTAGCAGAAAACGTGCGATTTTTAAATCGATTCACGCGTCATTTTCGTGAGTAATTACGCTTCTCTGCAGCTTCCAGACTCAGTTTTTATGGCCTAAGAACACGTTTTGGCAAAAAAAATCGAATTTTGGTTTTCGGAGGTGCGGGCCCATTTTCACACCACTTTCCATTTTTAGCAGAAAACGAGCGATTTTTAAATCGATTCACGCGTCAATTTGGTGAGTAAGTACGCTACTCTGCAGCTTGCAGACTCAGTTTTTATGGCCTAAGAACACGTCTTGGCAAAAAAATCGAATTTTGGTTTTCGGAGGTGCGGGCCCATTTTCACACCACTTTCTATTTTTAGCAGAAAACGTGCAATTTTTAAATCGATTCACGCGTCAATTTGGTGAGTAATTACGCTACTTTGCAGCTTCCAGACTCAGTTTTTATGGCCTAAGAACACGTTTTGGCAACAAAAAATCGAATTTTGGTTTTCGGAGTTACGTGCCCATTTTCACACCACTTTCCATTTTTAGCAGAAAACGTGCGATTTTTAAATCGATTCTCGCGTCAATTTGGTGAGTAATTACGCTACTCTGCAGCTTCCAGACTCAGTTTTTATGGCCTAAGAACACGTTTTGGCAAAAAAATCAAATTTTGGTTTTCGGAGGTACGGGCCCATTTTCACACCACTTTCCATTTTGAGCAGAAAACGTGCGATTTTTAAATCGATTCTCGCGTCAATTTGGTTAGTAATTACGCTACTCTGCAGCTTCCAGACTCAGTTTTTATGGCCTAAGAACACGTTTTGGCAAAAAAAATCAAATTTTGGTTTTCGGAGGTACGGGCCCATTTTCACACCACTTTCCATTTTGAGCAGAAAACGTGCGATTTTTAAATCGATTCTCGCGTCAATTTGGTTAGTAATTACGCTACTCTGCAGCTTCCAGACTCAGTTTTTATGGCCTAAGAACACGTTTTGGCAAAAAAAAAAAAAATCGAATTTTGGTTTTCGGAGGTGCGGGCCCATTTTCACACCACTTTCCATTTTTAGCAGAAAACGAGCGATTTTTAAATCGATTCACGCGTCAATTTGGTGAGTACGTACGCTACTCTACAGCTTCCAGACTCAGTTTTTATGGCCTAAAAACACGATTTGGCAAAAAAAATCGAATTTTGGTTTTCGGAGGTGCGGGCCCATTTTCACACCACTTTCCATTTTTAGCAGAAAACGTGCGATTTTTAAATCGATTCACGCGTCATTTTCGTGAGTAATTACGCTTCTCTGCAGCTTCCAGACTCAGTTTTTATGGCCTAAGAACACGTGTTGGCAAAAAAATCGCATTTTGGTTTTCGGAGGTGCGGGCCCATTGTCACACCACTTTCTATTTTTAGCAGAAAACGTGCGATTTTTAAATCGATTCACGCGTCAATTTGGTGAGTAATTACGCTACTCTGCAGCTTCCAGACTCAGTTTTTATGGCCTAAGAACACGTCTTGGCAAAAAAATCGAATTTTGGTTTTCGGAGGTAGGGGCCCATTTTCACACCACTTTCCATTTTTAGCAGAAAACGTGCGATTTTTAAATCGATTCTCGCGTCAATTTCGTGAGTAATTACGCTACTCTGCAGCTTCCATACTCAGTTTTTATGGCCTAAGAACACGTTTTGGCAAAAAAAATCGAATTTTGGTTTTCGGAGGTGCGGGCCCATTTTCACACCACTTTCCATTTTTTGCAGAAAACGAGCGATTTTTAAATCGATTCACGCGTCAATTTGGTGAGTAAGTACGCTACTCTGCAGCTTGCAGACTCGGTTTTTATGGCCTAAGAACACGTCTTGGCAAAAAAATCGAATTTTGGTTTTCGGAGGTGCGGGCCCATTTTCACACCACTTTCCATTTTTAGCAGAAAACGAGCGATTTTTAAATCGATTCACGCGTCATTTTCGTGAGTAATTACGCTTCTCTACAGCTTCCAGACTCAGTTTTTATGGCCTAAGAACACGTGTTGGCAAAAAAATCGCATTTTGGTTTTCGGAGGTGCGGGCCCATTGTCACACCACTTTCTATTTTTAGCAGAAAACGTGCGATTTTTAAATCGATTCACGCGTCAATTTGGTGAGTAATTACGCTACTCTGCAGCTTCCAGACTCAGTTTTTATGGCCTAAGAACACGTCTTGGCAAAAAAATCGAATTTTGGTTTTCGGAGGTACGGGCCCATTTTCACACCACTTTCCATTTTTAGCAGAAAACGTGCGATTTTTAAATCGATTCTCGCGTCAATTCCGTGAGTAATTACGCTACTCTGCAGCTTCCAGACTCAGTTTTTATGGCCTAAGAACACGTTTTGGCAAAAAAAAAAATCGAATTTTGGTTTTCGGAGGTGCGGGCCCATTTTTACACCACTTTCCATTTTTAGCAGAAAACGAGCGATTTTTAAATCGATTCACGCGTCAATTTGGTGAGTACGTACGCTACTCTACAGCTTCCAGACTCAATTTGTATGGCCTAAAAACACGATTTGGCAAAAAAAATCGAATTTTGGTTTTCGGAGGTGCGGGCCCATTTTCACACCACTTTCCATTTTTAGCAGAAAACGTGCGATTTTTAAATCGATTCACGCGTCATTTTCGTGAGTAATTACGCTTCTCTACAGCTTCCAGACTCAGTTTTTATGGCCTAAGAACACGTGTTGGCAAAAAAATCGCATTTTGGTTTTCGGAGGTGGGGGCCCATTGTCACACCACTTTCTATTTTTAGCAGAAAACGTGCGATTTTTAAATCGATTCACGCGTCAATTTGGTGAGTAATTGCGCTACTCTGCAGCTTCCAGACTCAGTTTTTATGGCCTAAGAACACGTCTTGGCAAAAAAATCGAATTTTGGTTTTCGGAGGTACGGGCCCATTTTCACACCACTTTCCATTTTTAGCAGAAAACGTGCGATTTTTAAATCGATTCTCGCGTTAATTTCGTGAGTAATTACGCTACTCTGCAGCTTCCAGACTCAGTTTTTATGGCCTAAGAACACGTTTTGGCAAAAAAAATCGAATTTTGGTTTTCGGAGGTGCGGGCCCATTTTCACACCACTTTCCATTTTTAGCAGAAAACGTGCAATTTTTAAATCGATTCACGCGTCAATTTGGTGAGTAATTACGCTACTTTGCAGCTTCCAGACTCAGTTTTTATGGCCTAAGAACACGTTTTGGCAACAAAAAATCGAATTTTGGTTTTCGGAGTTACGTGCCCATTTTCACACCACTTTCCATTTTTAGCAGAAAACGTGCTATTTTTAAATCGATTCTCGCGTCAATTTGGTGAGTAATTACGCTACTCTGCAGCTTCCAGACTCAGTTTTTATGGCCTAAGAACACGTCTTGGCAAAAAAAATCGAATTTTGGTTTTCGGAGGTACGGGCCCATTTTCACACCACTTTCCATTTTTAGCAGAAAACGTGCGATTTTTAAATCGATTCTCGCGTCAATTCCGTGAGTAATTACGCTACTCTGCAGCTTCCAGACTCAGTTTTTATGGCCTAAGAACACGTTTTGGCAAAAAAAAAAATCGAATTTTGGTTTTCGGAGGTGCGGGCCCATTTTTACACCACTTTCCATTTTTAGCAGAAAACGAGCGATTTTTAAATCGATTCACGCGTCAATTTGGTGAGTACGTACGCTACTCTACAGCTTCCAGACTCAATTTGTATGGCCTAAAAACACGATTTGGCAAAAAAAATCGAATTTTGGTTTTCGGAGGTGCGGGCCCATTTTCACACCACTTTCCATTTTTAGCAGAAAACGTGCGATTTTTAAATCGATTCACGCGTCATTTTCGTGAGTAATTACGCTTCTCTACAGCTTCCAGACTCAGTTTTTATGGCCTAAGAACACGTGTTGGCAAAAAAATCGCATTTTGGTTTTCGGAGGTGGGGGGCCCATTGTCACACCACTTTCTATTTTTAGCAGAAAACGTGCGATTTTTAAATCGATTCACGCGTCAATTTGGTGAGTAATTGCGCTACTCTGCAGCTTCCAGACTCAGTTTTTATGGCCTAAGAACACGTCTTGGCAAAAAAATCGAATTTTGGTTTTCGGAGGTACGGGCCCATTTTCACACCACTTTCCATTTTTAGCAGAAAACGTGCGATTTTTAAATCGATTCTCGCGTTAATTTCGTGAGTAATTACGCTACTCTGCAGCTTCCAGACTCAGTTTTTATGGCCTAAGAACACGTTTTGGCAAAAAAAATCGAATTTTGGTTTTCGGAGGTGCGGGCCCATTTTCACACCACTTTCCATTTTTAGCAGAAAACGTGCAATTTTTAAATCGATTCACGCGTCAATTTGGTGAGTAATTACGCTACTTTGCAGCTTCCAGACTCAGTTTTTATGGCCTAAGAACACGTTTTGGCAACAAAAAATCGAATTTTGGTTTTCGGAGTTACGTGCCCATTTTCACACCACTTTCCATTTTTAGCAGAAAACGTGCTATTTTTAAATCGATTCTCGCGTCAATTTGGTGAGTAATTACGCTACTCTGCAGCTTCCAGACTCAGTTTTTATGGCCTAAGAACACGTCTTGGCAAAAAAAATCGAATTTTGGTTTTCGGAGGTACGGGCCCATTTTCACACCACTTTCCATTTTTAGCAGAAAACGTGCGATTTTTAAATCGATTCTCGCGTCAATTTCGTGAGTAATTACGCTACTCTGCAGCTTCCAGACTCAGTTTTTATGGCCTAAGAACACGTTTTGGCAAAAAAAATCGAATTTTGGTTTTCGGAGGTGCGGGCCCATTTTCACACCACTTTCCATTTTTAGCAGAAAACGAGCGATTTTTAAATCGATTCACGCGTCAATTTGGTGAGTAAGTACGCTACTCTGCAGCTTGCAGACTCAGTTTTTATGGCCTAAGAACACGTCTTGGCAAAAAAATCGAATTTTGGTTTTCGGAGGTGCGGGCCCATTTTCACACCACTTTCTATTTTTAGCAGAAAACGTGCAATTTTTAAATCGATTCACGCGTCAATTTGGTGAGTAATTACGCTAATTTGCAGCTTCCAGACTCAGTTTTTATGGCCTAAGAACACGTTTTGGCAACAAAAAATCGAATTTTGGTTTTCGGAGTTACGTGCCCATTTTCACACCACTTTCCATTTTTAGCAGAAAACGTGCGATTTTTAAATCGATTCTCGCGTCAATTTGGTGAGTAATTACGCTACTCTGCAGCTTCCAGACTCAGTTTTTATGGCCTAAGAACACGTTTTGGCAAAAAAATCAAATTTTGGTTTTCGGAGGTACGGGCCCATTTTCACACCACTTTCCATTTTGAGCAGAAAACGTGCGATTTTTAAATCGATTCTCGCGTCAATTTGGTTAGTAATTACGCTACTCTGCAGCTTCCAGACTCAGTTTTTATGGCCTAAGAACACGTTTTGGCAAAAAAAAAAAATCGAATTTTGGTTTTCGGAGGTGCGGGCCCATTTTCACACCACTTTCCATTTTTAGCAGAAAACGAGCGATTTTTAAATCGATTCACGCGTCAATTTGGTGAGTACGTACGCTACTCTACAGCTTCCAGACTCAGTTTTTATGGCCTAAAAACACGATTTGGCAAAAAAAATCGGATTTTGGTTTTCGGAGGTGCGGGCCCATTTTCACACCACTTTCCATTTTTAGCAGAAAACGTGCGATTTTTAAATCGATTCTCGCGTTAATTTCGTGAGTAATTACGCTACTCTGCAGCTTCCAGACTCAGTTTTTATGGCCTAAGAACACGTTTTGGCAAAAAAAATCGAATTTTGGTTTTCGGAGGTGCGGGCCCATTTTCACACCACTTTCCATTTTTAGCAGAAAACGAGCGATTTTTAAATCGATTCACGCGTCAATTTGGTGAGTACGTACGCTACTCTACAGCTTCCAGACTCAGTTTTTATGGCCTAAAAACACGATTTGGCAAAAAAAATCGGATTTTGGTTTTCGGAGGTGCGGGCCCATTTTCACACCACTTTCCATTTTTAGCAGAAAACGTGCGATTTTTAAATCGATTCACGCGTCATTTTCGTGAGTAATTACGCTTCTCTGCAGCTTCCAGACTCAGTTTTTATGGCCTAAGAACACGTGTTGGCAAAAAAATCGCATTTTGGTTTTCGGAGGTGCGGGCCCATTGTCACACCACTTTCTATTTTTAGCAGAAAACGTGCGATTTTTAAATCGATTCTCGCGTCAATTTGGTTAGTAATTACGCTACTCTGCAGCTTCCAGACTCAGTTTTTATGGCCTAAGAACACGTTTTGGCAACAAAAAAAAATCGAATTTTGGTTTTCGGAGGTGCGGGCCCATTTTCACACCACTTTCCATTTTTAGCAGAAAACGAGCGATTTTTAAATCGATTCACGCGTCAATTTGGTGAGTACGTACGCTACTCTACAGCTTCCAGACTCAGTTTTTATGGCCTAAAAACACGATTTTGCAAAAAAAATCGGATTTTGGTTTTCGGAGGTACGGCCCATTTTCACACCACTTTCCATTTTTAGCAGAAAACGTGCGATTTTTAAATCGATTCTCGCGTTAATTTCGTGAGTAATTACGCTACTCTGCAGCTTCCAGACTCAGTTTTTATGGCCTAAGAACACGTTTTGGCAAAAAAAATCGAATTTTGGTTTTCGGAGGTGCGGGCCCATTTTCACACCACTTTCCATTTTTAGCAGAAAACGTGCAATTTTTAAATCGATTCACGCGTCAATTTGGTGAGTAATTACGCTACTTTGCAGCTTCCAGACTCAGTTTTTATGGCCTAAGAACACGTTTTGGCAACAAAAAATCGAATTTTGGTTTTCGGAGTTACGTGCCCATTTTCACACCACTTTCCATTTTTAGCAGAAAACGTGCTATTTTTAAATCGATTCTCGCGTCAATTTGGTGAGTAATTACGCTACTCTGCAGCTTCCAGACTCAGTTTTTATGGCCTAAGAACACGTCTTGGCAAAAAAAATCGAATTTTGGTTTTCGGAGGTACGGGCCCATTTTCACACCACTTTCCATTTTTAGCAGAAAACGTGCGATTTTTAAATCGATTCTCGCGTCAATTTCGTGAGTAATTACGCTACTCTGCAGCTTCCAGACTCAGTTTTTATGGCCTAAGAACACGTTTTGGCAAAAAAAATCGAATTTTGGTTTTCGGAGGTGCGGGCCCATTTTCACACCACTTTCCATTTTTAGCAGAAAACGAGCGATTTTTAAATCGATTCACGCGTCAATTTGGTGAGTAAGTACGCTACTCTGCAGCTTGCAGACTCAGTTTTTATGGCCTAAGAACACGTCTTGGCAAAAAAATCGAATTTTGGTTTTCGGAGGTGCGGGCCCATTTTCACACCACTTTCTATTTTTAGCAGAAAACGTGCAATTTTTAAATCGATTCACGCGTCAATTTGGTGAGTAATTACGCTAATTTGCAGCTTCCAGACTCAGTTTTTATGGCCTAAGAACACGTTTTGGCAACAAAAAATCGAATTTTGGTTTTCGGAGTTACGTGCCCATTTTCACACCACTTTCCATTTTTAGCAGAAAACGTGCGATTTTTAAATCGATTCTCGCGTCAATTTGGTGAGTAATTACGCTACTCTGCAGCTTCCAGACTCAGTTTTTATGGCCTAAGAACACGTTTTGGCAAAAAAATCAAATTTTGGGTTTTCGGAGGTACGGGCCCATTTTCACACCACTTTCCATTTTGAGCAGAAAACGTGCGATTTTTAAATCGATTCTCGCGTCAATTTGGTTAGTAATTACGCTACTCTGCAGCTTCCAGACTCAGTTTTTATGGCCTAAGAACACGTTTTGGCAAAAAAAAAAATCGAATTTTGGTTTTCGGAGGTGCGGGCCCATTTTCACACCACTTTCCATTTTTAGCAGAAAACGAGCGATTTTTAAATCGATTCACGCGTCAATTTGGTGAGTACGTACGCTACTCTACAGCTTCCAGACTCAGTTTTTATGGCCTAAAAACACGATTTGGCAAAAAAAATCGGGATTTTGGTTTTCGGAGGTGCGGGCCCATTTTCACACCACTTTCCATTTTTAGCAGAAAACGTGCGATTTTTAAATCGATTCACGCGTCATTTTCGTGAGTAATTACGCTTCTCTGCAGCTTCCAGACTCAGTTTTTATGGCCTAAGAACACGTGTTGGCAAAAAAATCGCATTTTGGTTTTCGGAGGTGCGGGGCCCATTGTCACACCACTTTCTATTTTTAGCAGAAAACGTGCGATTTTTAAATCGATTCTCGCGTCAATTTGGTTAGTAATTACGCTACTCTGCAGCTTCCAGACTCAGTTTTTATGGCCTAAGAACACGTTTTGGCAACAAAAAAAAATCGAATTTTGGTTTTCGGAGGTGCGGGCCCATTTTCACACCACTTTCCATTTTTAGCAGAAAACGAGCGATTTTTAAATCGATTCACGCGTCAATTTGGTGAGTACGTACGCTACTCTACAGCTTCCAGACTCAGTTTTTATGGCCTAAAAAACACGATTTTGCAAAAAAAATCGGATTTTGGTTTTCGGAGGTGCGGGCCCATTTTCACACCACTTTCCATTTTTAGCAGAAAACGTGCGATTTTTAAATCGATTCACGCGTCATTTTCGTGAGTAATTACGCTTCTCTGCAGCTTCCAGACTCAGTTTTTATGGCCTAAGAACACGTGTTGGCAAAAAAATCGCATTTTGGTTTTCGGAGGTGCGGGCCCTTGCACCACTTTCTATTTTTAGCAGAAAACGTGCGATTTTTAAATCGATTCTCGCGTCAATTTGGTTAGTAATTACGCTACTCTGCAGCTTCCAGACTCAGTTTTTATGGCCTAAGAACACGTTTTGGCAAAAAAAAAAAAATCGAATTTTGGTTTTCGGAGGTGCGGGCCCATTTTCACACCACTTTCCATTTTTAGCAGAAAACGAGCGATTTTTAAATCGATTCACGCGTCAATTTGGTGAGTACGTACGCTACTCTACAGCTTCCAGACTCAGTTTTTATGGCCTAAAAACACGATTTGGCAAAAAAAATCGAATTTTGGTTTTCGGAGGTGCGGGCCCATTTTCACACCACTTTCCATTTTTAGCAGAAAACGTGCGATTTTTAAATCGATTCACGCGTCATTTTCGTGAGTAATTACGCTTCTCTGCAGCTTCCAGACTCAGTTTTTATGGCCTAAGAACACGTGTTGGCAAAAAATCGCATTTTGGTTTTCGGAGGTGCGGGCCCATTGTCACACCACTTTCTATTTTTAGCAGAAAACGTGCGATTTTTAAATCGATTCACGCGTCAATTTGGTGAGTAATTACGCTACTCTGCAGCTTCCAGACTCAGTTTTTATGGCCTAAGAACACGTCTTGGCAAAAAAATCGAATTTTGGTTTTCGGAGGTACGGGCCCATTTTCACACCACTTTCCATTTTTAGCAGAAAACGTGCGATTTTTAAATCGATTCTCGCGTCAATTTCGTGAGTAATTACGCTACTCTGCAGCTTCCAGACTCAGTTTTTATGGCCTAAGAACACGTTTTGGCAAAAAAAATCGAATTTTGGTTTTCGGAGGTGCGGGCCCATTTTCACACCACTTTCCATTTTTAGCAGAAAACGAGCGATTTTTAAATCGATTCACGCGTCAATTTGGTGAGTAAGTACGCTACTCTGCAGCTTGCAGACTCGGTTTTTATGGCCTAAGAACACGTCTTGGCAAAAAAATCGAATTTTGGTTTTCGGAGGTGCGGGCCCATTTTCACACCACTTTCCATTTTTAGCAGAAAACGAGCGATTTTTAAATCGATTCACGCGTCAATTTGGTGAGTAAGTACGCTACTCTGCAGCTTGCAGACTCGGTTTTTATGGCCTAAGAACACGTCTTGGCAAAAAAATCGAATTTTGGTTTTCGGAGGTGCGGGCCCATTTTCACACCACTTTCTATTTTTAGCAGAAAACGTGCAATTTTTAAATCGATTCACGCGTCAATTTGGTGAGTAATTACGCTAATTTGCAGCTTCCAGACTCAGTTTTTATGGCCTAAGAACACGTTTTGGCAACAAAAAATCGAATTTTGGTTTTCGGAGTTACGTGCCCATTTTCACACCACTTTCCATTTTTAGCAGAAAACGTGCGATTTTTAAATCGATTCTCGCGTCAATTTGGTGAGTAATTACGCTACTCTGCAGCTTCCAGACTCAGTTTTTATGGCCTAAGAACACGTTTTGGCAAAAAAATCAAATTTTGGTTTTCGGAGGTACGGGCCCATTTTCACACCACTTTCCATTTTGAGCAGAAAACGTGCGATTTTTAAATCGATTCTCGCGTCAATTTGGTTAGTAATTACGCTACTCTGCAGCTTCCAGACTCAGTTTTTATGGCCTAAGAACACGTTTTGGCAAAAAAAAAAATCGAATTTTGGTTTTCGGAGGTGCGGGCCCATTTTCACACCACTTTCCATTTTTAGCAGAAAACGAGCGATTTTTAAATCGATTCACGCGTCAATTTGGTGAGTACGTACGCTACTCTACAGCTTCCAGACTCAGTTTTTATGGCCTAAAAACACGATTTGGCAAAAAAAATCGGATTTTGGTTTTCGGAGGTGCGGGCCCATTTTCACACCACTTTCCATTTTTAGCAGAAAACGTGCGATTTTTAAATCGATTCACGCGTCATTTTCGTGAGTAATTACGCTTCTCTGCAGCTTCCAGACTCAGTTTTTATGGCCTAAGAACACGTGTTGGCAAAAAAATCGCATTTTGGTTTTCGGAGGTGCGGGCCCATTGTCACACCCACTTTCTATTTTTAGCAGAAAACGTGCGATTTTTAAATCGATTCTCGCGTCAATTTGGTTAGTAATTACGCTACTCTGCAGCTTCCAGACTCAGTTTTTATGGCCTAAGAACACGTTTTGGCAACAAAAAAAAATCGAATTTTGGTTTTCGGAGGTGCGGGCCCATTTTCACACCACTTTCCATTTTTAGCAGAAAACGAGCGATTTTTAAATCGATTCACGCGTCAATTTGGTGAGTACGTACTACTCTACAGCTTCCAGACTCAGTTTTTATGGCCTAAAAACACGATTTTGCAAAAAAAATCGGATTTTGGTTTTCGGAGGTGCGGGCCCATTTTCACACCACTTTCCATTTTTAGCAGAAAACGTGCGATTTTTAAATCGATTCACGCGTCATTTTCGTGAGTAATTACGCTTCTCTGCAGCTTCCAGACTCAGTTTTTATGGCCTAAGAACACGTGTTGGCAAAAAAATCGCATTTTGGTTTTCGGAGGTGCGGGCCCATTGTCACACCACTTTCTATTTTTAGCAGAAAACGTGCGATTTTTAAATCGATTCTCGCGTCAATTTGGTTAGTAATTACGCTACTCTGCAGCTTCCAGACTCAGTTTTTATGGCCTAAGAACACGTTTTGGCAAAAAAAAAAAATCGAATTTTGGTTTTCGGAGGTGCGGGCCCATTTTCACACCACTTTCCATTTTTAGCAGAAAACGAGCGATTTTTAAATCGATTCACGCGTCAATTTGGTGAGTACGTACGCTACTCTACAGCTTCCAGACTCAGTTTTTATGGCCTAAAAACACGATTTGGCAAAAAAAATCGAATTTGGTTTTCGGAGGTGCGGGCCCATTTTCACACCACTTTCCATTTTTAGCAGAAAACGTGCGATTTTTAAATCGATTCACGCGTCATTTTCGTGAGTAATTACGCTTCTCTGCAGCTTCCAGACTCAGTTTTTATGGCCTAAGAACACGTGTTGGCAAAAAAATCGCATTTTGGTTTTCGGAGGTGCGGGCCCATTGTCACACCACTTTCTATTTTTAGCAGAAAACGTGCGATTTTTAAATCGATTCACGCGTCAATTTGGTGAGTAATTACGCTACTCTGCAGCTTCCAGACTCAGTTTTTATGGCCTAAGAACACGTCTTGGCAAAAAAATCGAATTTTGGTTTTCGGAGGTACGGGCCCATTTTCACACCACTTTCCATTTTTAGCAGAAAACGTGCGATTTTTAAATCGATTCTCGCGTCAATTTCGTGAGTAATTACGCTACTCTGCAGCTTCCAGACTCAGTTTTTATGGCCTAAGAACACGTTTTGGCAAAAAAAATCGAATTTTGGTTTTCGGAGGTGCGGGCCCATTTTCACACCACTTTCCATTTTTAGCAGAAAACGAGCGATTTTTAAATCGATTCACGCGTCAATTTGGTGAGTAAGTACGCTACTCTGCAGCTTGCAGACTCGGTTTTTATGGCCTAAGAACACGTCTTGGCAAAAAAATCGAATTTTGGTTTTCGGAGGTGCGGGCCCATTTTCACACCACTTTCCATTTTTAGCAGAAAACGAGCGATTTTTAAATCGATTCACGCGTCAATTTGGTGAGTACGTACGCTACTCTACAGCTTCCAGACTCAGTTTTTATGGCCTAAAAACACGATTTGGCAAAAAAAATCGAATTTTGGTTTTCGGAGGTGCGGGCCCATTTTCACACCACTTTCCATTTTTAGCAGAAAACGTGCGTTTTTTAAATCGATTCACGCGTCATTTTAGTGAGTAATTACGCTTCTCTACAGCTTCCAGACTCATTTTTTATGGCCTAAGAACACGTGTTGGCAAAAAAATCGCATTTTGGTTTTCGGAGGTGCGGGCCCATTGTCACACCCACTTTCTATTTTTAGCAGAAAACGTGCGATTTTTAAATCGATTCACGCGTCAATTTGGTGAGTAATTACGCTACTCTGCAGCTTCCAGACTCAGTTTTTATGGCCTAAGAACACGTCTTGGCAAAAAAATCGAATTTTGGTTTTCGGAGGTACGGGCCCATTTTCACACCACTTTCCATTTTTAGCAGAAAACGTGCGATTTTTAAATCGATTCTCGCGTCAATTTCGTGAGTAATTACGCTACTCTGCAGCTTCCAGACTCAGTTTTTATGGCCTAAGAACACGTTTTGGCAAAAAAAAAAAATCGAATTTGGTTTTCGGAGGTGCGGGCCCATTTTTACACCACTTTCCATTTTTAGCAGAAAACGAGCGATTTTAAATCGATTCACGCGTCAATTTGGTGAGTACGTACGCTACTCTACAGCTTCCAGACTCAGTTTTTATGGCCTAAAAACACGATTTGGCAAAAAAAATCGAATTTTGGTTTTCGGAGGTGCGGGCCCATTTTCACACCACTTTCCATTTTTAGCAGAAAACGTGCGATTTTTAAATCGATTCACGCGTCATTTTCGTGAGTAATTACGCTTCTCTACAGCTTCCAGACTCAGTTTTTATGGCCTAAGAACACGTGTTGGCAAAAAAATCGCATTTTGGTTTTCGGAGGTGCGGGCCCATTGTCACACCACTTTCTATTTTTAGCAGAAAACGTGCGATTTTTAAATCGATTCACGCGTCAATTTGGTGAGTAATTGCGCTACTCTGCAGCTTCCAGACTCAGTTTTTTATGGCCTAAGAACACGTCTTGGCAAAAAAATCGAATTTTGGTTTTCGGAGGTACGGGCCCATTTTCACACCACTTTCCATTTTTAGCAGAAAACGTGCGATTTTTAAATCGATTCTCGCGTTAATTTCGTGAGTAATTACGCTACTCTGCAGCTTCCAGACTCAGTTTTTATGGCCTAAGAACACGTGTTGGCAAAAAAAATCGAATTTTGGTTTTCGGAGGTGCGGGCCCATTTTCACACCACTTTCCATTTTTAGCAGAAAACGTGCAATTTTTAAATCGATTCACGCGTCAATTTGGTGAGTAATTACGCTACTTTGCAGCTTCCAGACTCGGTTTTTATGGCCTAAGAACACGTCTTGGCAAAAAAAATCGAATTCTGGTTTTCGGAGGTACGGGCCCATTTTCACACCACTTTCCATTTTTAGCAGAAAACGTGCGATTTTTAAATCGATTCTCGCGTCAATTTCGTGAGTAATTACGCTACTCTGCAGCTTCCAGACTCAGTTTTTATGGCCTAAGAACACGTTTTGGCAAAAAAAATCGAATTTTGGTTTTCGGAGGTGCGGGCCCATTTTCACACCACTTTCCATTTTTAGCAGAAAACGAGTGATTTTTAAATCGATTCACGCGTCAATTTGGTGAGTAAGTACGCTACTCTGCAGCTTGCAGACTCAGTTTTTATGGCCTAAGAACACGTCTTGGCAAAAAAATCGAATTTTGGTTTTCGGAGGTGCGGGCCCATTTTCACACCACTTTCTATTTTTAGCAGAAAACGTGCGATTTTTAAATCGATTCTCGCGTCAATTCCGTGAGTAATTACGCTACTTTGCAGCTTCCAGACTCAGTTTTTATGGCCTAAGAACACGTTTTGGCAACAAAAAATCGAATTTTGGTTTTCGGAGTTACGTGCCCATTTTCACACCAGTTTCCATTTTTAGCAGAAAACGTGCGATTTTTAAATCGATTCTCGCGTCAATTTGGTGAGTAATTACGCTACTCTGCAGCTTCCAGACTCAGTTTTTATGGCCTAAGAACACGTTTTGGCAAAAAAATCAAATTTCGGTTTTCGGAGGTACGGGCCCATTTTCACACCACTTTCCATTTTGAGCAGAAAACGTGCGATTTTTAAATCAATTCTCGCGTCAATTTGGTTAGTAATTACGCTACTCTGCAGCTTCCAGACTCAGTTTTTATGGCCTAAGAACACGTTTTGGCAAAAAAAAAATCGAATTTTGGTTTTCGGAGGTGCGGGCCCATTTTCACACCACTTTCCATTTTTAGCAGAAAACGAGCGATTTTTAAATCGATTCACGCGTCAATTTGGTGAGTACGTACGCTACTCTACAGCTTCCAGACTCTGCTTTTATGGCCTAAAAACACGATTTGGCAAAAAAAATCGAATTTTGGTTTTCGGAGGTGCGGGCCCATTTTCACACCACTTTCCATTTTTAGCAGAAAACGTGCGATTTTTAAATCGATTCACGCGTCATTTTCGTGAGTAATTACCCTTCTCTGCAGCTTCCAGACTTAGTTTTTATGGCCTAAGAACACGTGTTGGCAAAAAAATCGCATTTTGGTTTTCGGAGGTGCGGGCCCATTGTCACACCACTTTCTATTTTTAGCAGAAAACGTGCGATTTTTAAATCGATTCACGCGTCAATTTGGTGAGTAATTACGCTACTCTGCAGCTTCCAGACTCAGTTTTTTATGGCCTAAGAACACGTCTTGGCAAAAAAATCGAATTTTGGTTTTCGGAGGTACGGGCCCATTTTCACACCACTTTCCATTTTTAGCAGAAAACGTGCGATTTTTTAAATCGATTCTCGCGTCAATTTCGTGAGTAATTACGCTACTCTGCAGCTTCCAGACTCCGTTTTTTATGGCCTAAGAACACGTTTTGGCAAAAAAAAATCGAATTTTGGTTTTCGGAGGTGCGGGCCCATTTTCACACCACTTTCCATTTTTAGCAGAAAACGAGCGATTTTTAAATCGATTCACGCGTCAATTTGGTGAGTAAGTACGCTACTCTGCAGCTTGCAGACTCGGTTTTTATGGCCTAAGAACACGTCTTGGCAAAAAAATCGAATTTTGGTTTTCGGAGGTGCGGACCCATTTTCACACCACTTTCCATTTTTAGCAGAAAACGAGGCGATTTTTAAATCGATTCACGCGTCAATTTGGTGAGTACGTACGCTACTCTATAGCTTCCAGACTCAGTTTTTATGGCCTAAAAACACGATTTGGCAAAAAAAAATCGAATTTTGGCCTAAGAACACGTTTTGGCAACAAAAAATCGAATTTTGGGTTTTCGGAGGTGCGGGCCCATTTTCACA
Organism: Ambrosia artemisiifolia; assembly: GCA_032199755.1. NCBI lineage: Eukaryota > Viridiplantae > Streptophyta > Magnoliopsida > Asterales > Asteraceae > Ambrosia > Ambrosia artemisiifolia. The sequence goes on along the minus strand of JAQQBG010000243.1, from coordinate 9,379 downwards.
CCACTTTCTATTTTTAGCAGAAAACGTGCAATTTTTAAATCGATTCACGCGTCAATTTGGTGAGTAATTACGCTACTTTGCAGCTTCCAGACTCAGTTTTTATGGCCTAAGAACACGTTTTGGCAACAAAAAATCGAATTTTGGTTTTCGGAGTTACGTGCCCATTTTCACACCACTTTCCATTTTTAGCAGAAAACGTGCGATTTTTAAATCGATTCTCGCGTCAATTTGGTGAGTAATTACGCTACTCTGCAGCTTCCAGACTCAGTTTTTATGGCCTAAGAACACGTTTTGGCAAAAAAATCAAATTTTGGTTTTCGGAGGTACGGGCCCATTTTCACACCACTTTCCATTTTGAGCAGAAAACGTGCGATTTTTAAATCGATTCTCGCGTCAATTTGTATAGTAATTACGCTACTCTGCAGCTTCCAGACTCAGTTTTTATGGCCTAAGAACACGTTTTGGCAAAAAAAAAAAATCGAATTTTGGTTTTCGGAGGTGCGGGCCCATTTTCACACCACTTTCCATTTTTAGTAGAAAACGAGCGATTTTTAAATCGATTCACGCGTCAATTTGGTGAGTACGTACGCTACTCTACAGCTTCCAGACTCAGTTTTTATGGCCTAAAAAGCAAAAAAAATCGAATTTTGGTTTTCGGAGGTGCGGGCCCATTTTCACACCACTTTCCATTTTTAGCAGAAAACGTGCGATTTTTAAATCGATTCACGCGTCATTTTCGTGAGTAATTACGCTTCTCTGCAGCTTCCAAACTCAGTTTTTATGGCCTAAGAACACGTGTTGGCAAAAAAATCGCATTTTGGTTTTCGGAGGTGCGGGCCCATTGTCACACCACTTTCTATTTTTAGCAGAAAACGTGCGATTTTTAAATCGATTCACGCGTCAATTTGGTGAGTAATTACGCTACTCTGCAGCTTCCAGACTCAGTTTTTACGGCCTAAGAACACGTCTTGGCAAAAAAAATCGAATTTTGGTTTTCGGAGGTACGGGCCCATTTTCACACCACTTTCCATTTTTAGCAGAAAACGTGCGATTTTTAAATCGATTCTCGCGTCAATTTCGTGAGTAATTACGCTACTCTGCAGCTTCCAGACTCAGTTTTTATGGCCTAAGAACACGTTTTGGCAAAAAAAATCGAATTTTGGTTTTCGGAGGTGCGGGCCCATTTTCACACCACTTTCCATTTTTAGCAGAAAACGTGCGATTTTTAAATCGATTCACGCGTCATTTTCGTGAGTAATTACGCTTCTCTACAGCTTCCAGACTCAGTTTTTATGGCCTAAGAACACGTGTTGGCAAAAAAATCGCATTTTGGTTTTCGGAGGTGCGGGCCCATTGTCACACCACTTTCTATTTTTAGCAGAAAACGTGCGATTTTTAAATCGATTCACGCGTCAATTTGGTGAGTAATTACGCTACTCTGCAGCTTCCAGACTCAGTTTTTACGGCCTAAGAACACGTCTTGGCAAAAAAATCGAATTTTGGTTTTCGGAGGTACGGGCCCATTTTCACACCACTTTCCATTTTTAGCAGAAAACGTGCGATTTTTAAATCGATTCTCGCGTCAATTTCGTGAGTAATTACGCTACTCTGCAGCTTCCAGACTCAGTTTTTATGGCCTAAGAACACGTTTTGGCAAAAAAAATCGAATTTTGGTTTTCGGAGGTGCGGGCCCATTTTCACACCACTTTCCATTTTTAGCAGAAAACGTGCGATTTTTAAATCGATTCACGCGTCATTTTCGTGAGTAATTACGCTTCTCTACAGCTTCCAGACTCAGTTTTTATGGCCTAAGAACACGTGTTGGCAAAAAAATCGCATTTTGGTTTTCGGAGGTGCGGGCCCATTGTCACACCACTTTCTATTTTTAGCAGAAAACGTGCGATTTTTAAATCGATTCACGCGTCAATTTGGTGAGTAATTACGCTACTCTGCAGCTTCCAGACTCAGTTTTTACGGCCTAAGAACACGTCTTGGCAAAAAAATCGAATTTTGGTTTTCGGAGGTACGGGCCCATTTTCACACCACTTTCCATTTTTAGCAGAAAACGTGCGATTTTTTAAATCGATTCTCGCGTCAATTTCGTGAGTAATTACGCTACTCTGCAGCTTCCAGACTCAGTTTTTATGGCCTAAGAACACGTTTTGGCAAAAAAAATCGAATTTTGGTTTTCGGAGGTGCGGGCCCATTTTCACACCACTTTCCATTTTTAGCAGAAAACGTGCGATTTTTAAATCGATTCACGCGTCATTTTCGTGAGTAATTACGCTTCTCTACAGCTTCCAGACTCAGTTTTTATGGCCTAAGAACACGTGTTGGCAAAAAAATCGCATTTTGGTTTTCGGAGGTGCGGGGCCCATTGTCACACCACTTTCTATTTTTAGCAGAAAACGTGGCGATTTTTAAATCGATTCACGCGTCAATTTGGTGAGTAATTACGCTACTCTGCAGCTTCCAGACTCAGTTTTTACGGCCTAAGAACACGTCTTGGCAAAAAAATCGAATTTTGGTTTTCGGAGGTACGGGCCCATTTTCACACCACTTTCCATTTTTAGCAGAAAACGTGCGATTTTTTAAATCGATTCTCGCGTCAATTTCGTGAGTAATTACGCTACTCTGCAGCTTCCAGACTCAGTTTTTATGGCCTAAGAACACGTTTTGGCAAAAAAAATCGAATTTTGGTTTTCGGAGGTGCGGGCCCATTTTCACACCACTTTCCATTTTTAGCAGAAAACGTGCGATTTTTAAATCGATTCACGCGTCATTTTCGTGAGTAATTACGCTACTCTGCAGCTTGCAGACTCAGTTTTTATGGCCTAAGAACACGTCTTGGCAAAAAAATCGAATTTTGGTTTTCGGAGGTGCGGGCCCATTTTCACACCACTTTCTATTTTTAGCAGAAAACGTGATATTTTTAAATCGATTCACGCGTCAATTTGGTGAGTAATTACGCTACTCTGCAGCTTCCAGACTCAGTTTTTATGGCCTAAGAACACGTCTTGGCAAAAAAAATCGAATTTTGGTTTTCGGAGGTACGGGCCCATTTTCACACCACTTTCCATTTTTTGCAGAAAACGTGCGATTTTTAAATCGATTATCGCGTCAATTTCGTGAGTAATTACGCTACTCTGCAGCTACCAGACTCAGTTTTTATGGCCTAAGAACACGTTTTGGCAAAAAAATCAAATTTTGGTTTTCGGAGGTACGGGCCCATTTTCACACCACTTTCCATTTTGAGCAGAAAACGTGCGATTTTTAAATCGATTCTCGCGTCAATTTGGTTAGTAATTACGCTACTCTGCAGCTTCCAGACTCAGTTTTTATGGCCTAAGAACACGTTTTGGCAAAAAAAAAATCGAATTTTGGTTTTCGGAGGTGCGGGCCCATTTTCACACCACTTTCCATTTTTAGCAGAAAACGTGCGATTTTTAAATCGATTCACGCGTCAATTTGGTGAGTACGTACGCTACTCTACAGCTTCCAGACTCAGTTTTTATGGCCTAAAAACACGATTTGGCAAAAAAAATTGAATTTTGGTTTTCGGAGGTGCGGGCCCATTTTCACACCACTTTCCATTTTTAGCAGAAAACGTGCGATTTTAAATCGATTCACGCGTCATTTTCGTGAGTAATTACGCTACTCTGCAGCTTGCAGACTCAGTTTTTATGGCCTAAGAACACGTCTTGGCAAAAAAATCGAATTTTGGTTTTCGGAGGTACGGGCCCATTTTCACACCACTTTCCATTTTTAGCAAAAAACGTGCGATTTTTAAATCGATTCTCGCGTTAATTTCGTGAGTAATTACGCTACTCTGCAGCTTCCAGACTCAGTTTTTATGGCCTAAGAACACGTGTTGGCAAAAAAATCGCATTTTGGTTTTCGGAGGTGCGGGCCCATTGTCACACCACTTTCTATTTTTAGCAGAAAACGTGCGATTTTTAAATCGATTCACGCGTCAATTTGGTGAGTAATTGCGCTACTCTGCAGCTTCCAGACTCAGTTTTTATGGACTAAGAACACGTCTTGGCAAAAAAATCGAATTTTGGTTTTCGGAGGTACGGGCCCATTTTCACACCACTTTCCATTTTTAGCAGAAAACGTGCGATTTTTAAATCGATTCTCGCGTTAATTTCGTGAGTAATTACGCTACTCTGCAGCTTCCAGACTCAGTTTTTATGGCCTAAGAACACGTGTTGGCAAAAAAAATCGAATTTTGGTTTTCGGAGGTGCGGGCCCATTTTCACACCACTTTCCATTTTTAGCAGAAAACGTGCAATTTTTAAATCGATTCACGCGTCAATTTGGTGAGTAATTACGCTACTTTGCAGCTTCCAGACTCGGTTTTTATGGCCTAAGAACACGTCTTGGCAAAAAAAATCGAATTCTGGTTTTCGGAGGTACGGGCCCATTTTCACACCACTTTCCATTTTTAGCAGAAAACGTGCGATTTTTTAAATCGATTCTCGCGTCAATTTCGTGAGTAATTACGCTACTCTGCAGCTTCCAGACTCAGTTTTTATGGCCTAAGAACACGTTTTGGCAAAAAAAATCGAATTTTGGTTTTCGGAGGTGCGGGCCCATTTTCACACCACTTTCCATTTTTAGCAGAAAACGAGTGATTTTTAAATCGATTCACGCGTCAATTTGGTGAGTAAGTACGCTACTCTGCAGCTTGCAGACTCAGTTTTTATGGCCTAAGAACACGTCTTGGCAAAAAAATCGAATTTTGGTTTTCGGAGGTGCGGGCCCATTTTCACACCACTTTCTATTTTTAGCAGAAAACATGCAATTTTTAAATCGATTCACGCGTCAATTTGGTGAGTAATTACGCTACTTTGCAGCTTCCAGACTCAGTTTTTATGGCCTAAGAACACGTTTTGGCAACAAAAAATCGAATTTTGGTTTTCGGAGTTACGTGCCCATTTTCACACCACTTTCCATTTTTAGCAGAAAACGTGCGATTTTTAAATCGATTCTCGCGTCAATTTGGTGAGTAATTACGCTACTCTGCAGCTTCCAGACTCAGTTTTTATGGCCTAAGAACACGTTTTGGCAAAAAAATCAAATTTCGGTTTTCGGAGGTACGGGCCCATTTTCACCCCCACTTTCCATTTTGAGCAGAAAACGTGCGATTTTTAAATCAATTCTCGCGTCAATTTGGTTAGTAATTACGCTACTCTGCAGCTTCCAGACTCAGTTTTTATGGCCTAAGAACACGTTTTGGCAAAAAAAAAATCGAATTTTGGTTTTCGGAGGTGCGGGCCCATTTTCACACCACTTTCCATTTTTAGCAGAAAACGAGCGATTTTTAAATCGATTCACGCGTCAATTTGGTGAGTACGTACGCTACTCTACAGCTTCCAGACTCTGCTTTTATGGCCTAAAAACACGATTTGGCAAAAAAAATCGAATTTTGGTTTTCGGAGGTGCGGGCCCATTTTCACACCACTTTCCATTTTTAGCAGAAAACGTGCGATTTTTAAATCGATTCACGCGTCATTTTCGTGAGTAATTACCCTTCTCTGCAGCTTCCAGACTTAGTTTTTATGGCCTAAGAACACGTGTTGGCAAAAAAAATCGCATTTTGGTTTTCGGAGGTGCGGGCCCATTGTCACACCACTTTCTATTTTTAGCAGAAAACGTGCGATTTTTAAATCGATTCACGCGTCAATTTGGTGAGTAATTACGCTACTCTGCAGCTTCCAGACTCAGTTTTTATGGCCTAAGAACACGTCTTGGCAAAAAAATCGAATTTTGGTTTTCGGAGGTACGGGCCCATTTTCACACCACTTTCCATTTTTAGCAGAAAACGTGCGATTTTTAAATCGATTCACGCGTCATTTTCGTGAGTAATTACGCTACTCTGCAGCTTGCAGACTCAGTTTTTATGGCCTAAGAACACGTCTTGGCAAAAAAATCGAATTTTGGTTTTCGGAGGTGCGGGCCCATTTTCACACCACTTTCTATTTTTAGCAGAAAACGTGATATTTTTAAATCGATTCACGCGTCAATTTGGTGAGTAATTACGCTACTCTGCAGCTTCCAGACTCAGTTTTTATGGCCTAAGAACACGTCTTGGCAAAAAAAATCGAATTTTGGTTTTCGGAGGTACGGGCCCATTTTCACACCACTTTCCATTTTTTGCAGAAAACGTGCGATTTTTTAAATCGATTATCGCGTCAATTTCGTGAGTAATTACGCTACTCTGCAGCTACCAGACTCAGTTTTTATGGCCTAAGAACACGTTTTGGCAAAAAAATCAAATTTTGGTTTTCGGAGGTACGGGCCCATTTTCACACCACTTTCCATTTTGAGCAGAAAACGTGCGATTTTTAAATCGATTCTCGCGTCAATTTGGTTAGTAATTACGCTACTCTGCAGCTTCCAGACTCAGTTTTTATGGCCTAAGAACACGTTTTGGCAAAAAAAAAATCGAATTTTGGTTTTCGGAGGTGCGGGCCCATTTTCACACCACTTTCCATTTTTAGCAGAAAACGTGCGATTTTTAAATCGATTCACGCGTCAATTTGGTGAGTACGTACGCTACTCTACAGCTTCCAGACTCAGTTTTTATGGCCTACAAAACACGATTTGGCAAAAAAAATTGAATTTTGGTTTTCGGAGGTGCGGGCCCATTTTCACACCACTTTCCATTTTTAGCAGAAAACGTGCGATTTTAAATCGATTCACGCGTCATTTTCGTGAGTAATTACGCTACTCTGCAGCTTGCAGACTCAGTTTTTATGGCCTAAGAACACGTCTTGGCAAAAAAATCGAATTTTGGTTTTCGGAGGTACGGGCCCATTTTCACACCACTTTCCATTTTTAGCAGAAAACGTGCGATTTTTAAATCGATTCTCGCGTTAATTTCGTGAGTAATTACGCTACTCTGCAGCTTCCAGACTCAGTTTTTATGGCCTAAGAACACGTGTTGGCAAAAAAATCGCATTTTGGTTTTCGGAGGTGCGGGCCCATTGTCACACCACTTTCTATTTTTAGCAGAAAACGTGCGATTTTTAAATCGATTCACGCGTCAATTTGGTGAGTAATTGCGCTACTCTGCAGCTTCCAGACTCAGTTTTTATGGACTAAGAACACGTCTTGGCAAAAAAATCGAATTTTGGTTTTCGGAGGTACGGGCCCATTTTCACACCACTTTCCATTTTTAGCAGAAAACGTGCGATTTTTAAATCGATTCTCGCGTTAATTTCGTGAGTAATTACGCTACTCTGCAGCTTCCAGACTCAGTTTTTATGGCCTAAGAACACGTGTTGGCAAAAAAAAATCGAATTTTGGTTTTCGGAGGTGCGGGCCCATTTTCACACCACTTTCCATTTTTAGCAGAAAACGTGCAATTTTTAAATCGATTCACGCGTCAATTTGGTGAGTAATTACGCTACTTTGCAGCTTCCAGACTCGGTTTTTATGGCCTAAGAACACGTCTTGGCAAAAAAAATCGAATTCTGGTTTTCGGAGGTACGGGCCCATTTTCACACCACTTTCCATTTTTAGCAGAAAACGTGCGATTTTTAAATCGATTCTCGCGTCAATTTCGTGAGTAATTACGCTACTCTGCAGCTTCCAGACTCAGTTTTTATGGCCTAAGAACACGTTTTGGCAAAAAAAAATCGAATTTTGGTTTTCGGAGGTGCGGGCCCATTTTCACACCACTTTCCATTTTTAGCAGAAAACGAGTGATTTTTAAATCGATTCACGCGTCAATTTGGTGAGTAAGTACGCTACTCTGCAGCTTGCAGACTCAGTTTTTATGGCCTAAGAACACGTCTTGGCAAAAAAATCGAATTTTGGTTTTCGGAGGTGCGGGCCCATTTTCACACCACTTTCTATTTTTAGCAGAAAACATGCAATTTTTAAATCGATTCACGCGTCAATTTGGTGAGTAATTACGCTACTTTGCAGCTTCCAGACTCAGTTTTTATGGCCTAAGAACACGTTTTGGCAACAAAAAATCGAATTTTGGTTTTCGGAGTTACGTGCCCATTTTCACACCACTTTCCATTTTTAGCAGAAAACGTGCGATTTTTAAATCGATTCTCGCGTCAATTTGGTGAGTAATTACGCTACTCTGCAGCTTCCAGACTCAGTTTTTATGGCCTAAGAACACGTTTTGGCAAAAAAATCAAATTTCGGTTTTCGGAGGTACGGGCCCATTTTCACCCCACTTTCCATTTTGAGCAGAAAACGTGCGATTTTTAAATCAATTCTCGCGTCAATTTGGTTAGTAATTACGCTACTCTGCAGCTTCCAGACTCAGTTTTTATGGCCTAAGAACACGTTTTGGCAAAAAAAAAATCGAATTTTGGTTTTCGGAGGTGCGGGCCCATTTTCACACCACTTTCCATTTTTAGCAGAAAACGAGCGATTTTTAAATCGATTCACGCGTCAATTTGGTGAGTACGTACGCTACTCTACAGCTTCCAGACTCTGCTTTTATGGCCTAAAAACACGATTTGGCAAAAAAAATCGAATTTTGGTTTTCGGAGGTGCGGGCCCATTTTCACACCACTTTCCATTTTTAGCAGAAAACGTGCGATTTTTAAATCGATTCACGCGTCATTTTCGTGAGTAATTACCCTTCTCTGCAGCTTCCAGACTTAGTTTTTATGGCCTAAGAACACGTGTTGGCAAAAAAAATCGCATTTTGGTTTTCGGAGGTGCGGGCCCATTGTCACACCACTTTCTATTTTTAGCAGAAAACGTGCGATTTTTAAATCGATTCACGCGTCAATTTGGTGAGTAATTACGCTACTCTGCAGCTTCCAGACTCAGTTTTTATGGCCTAAGAACACGTCTTGGCAAAAAAATCGAATTTTGGTTTTCGGAGGTACGGGCCCATTTTCACACCACTTTCCATTTTTAGCAGAAAACGTGCGATTTTTAAATCGATTCTCGCGTCAATTTCGTGAGTAATTACGCTACTCTGCAGCTTCCAGACTCCGTTTTTATGGCCTAAGAACACGTTTTGGCAAAAAAAATCGAATTTTGGTTTTCGGAGGTGCGGGCCCATTTTCACACCACTTTCCATTTTTAGCAGAAAACGAGCGATTTTTAAATCGATTCACGCGTCAATTTGGTGAGTAAGTACGCTACTCTGCAGCTTGCAGACTCGGTTTTTATGGCCTAAGAACACGTCTTGGCAAAAAAATCGAATTTTGGTTTTCGGAGGTGCGGACCCATTTTCACACCACTTTCCATTTTTAGCAGAAAACGAGCGATTTTTAAATCGATTCACGCGTCAATTTGGTGAGTACGTACGCTACTCTATAGCTTCCAGACTCAGTTTTTATGGCCTAAAAACACGATTTGGCAAAAAAAAATCGAATTTTGGCCTAAGAACACG
>JAQQBG010000242.1:32500-35000 GCA_032199755.1 Ambrosia artemisiifolia | reverse complement strand
AGGATTGGTGAGCGACCAGGCAACAAGAGGTTGGCCTAGTAAACTGACCACGATGCACTGTGAACAAGCATAGTGCCTTGCCTAAGCCCCACTTTGTTCCAGGATGTTGCCATACAACCATGCCTTGTCCCTTGCCAAGCCCCACATCGTTGCCTAAGGAACTGACCACGATGCCTTTGATTGACACACCATGGGTCCTTTCAGGATTGGTAAGCGACCAGGCAACAAGAGGCTGGCAAAGTAAATTCTGACCACGATGCACTGTGAACAAGCATAGTGTGCCTTTGCCTAAGCCACACGTTGTTCCAGGATGTTGCCAGGAAACCATGCCTTGTCCCTTGCCCAAGCCCCACATCGTTGCCTAAGGAACTGACCACGATGCCTTAGACTGACACACCCTTGGGTCCTTTCAAGGTTGGTGAGCGACCACGCAATAAGAGGCTGGCCTAGTAAACTAACCACGATGCACTGTGAGCAAGCATAGTGACATGCCTAAGTCCCCACATTGTTCCAGGATGTTGCCCGAGTACAACGGGCTCGAATACGATCGAAAGGGCCAACGGGCCCGAACACAACCCGTTAAACTATTTTACCCGAAAACATGATACGATGACACTAATCAACTCTAACCATGCCCGCGAGCAAGCACGCAAAGTTTCGTGGCGATTAGGCGTCGTTCGGTGGTGTTTCGGAGAACACCGGGTGTTGGATGGATGACCGGCCCGCGGGCCCACGGACCCGAAAGCAAAGTATTTTTACGGGACCCTTTTATTTCGTTATTTCGAAGGCTCACACAAAGTTTCATGGCGATCCTAGATCGTTTGATATGGTTTAGGGCCAATCACATAGTCCGGCGCACCGTCAATGGCCCGGTCAACGGGCTGACCCGATCAAGGCGGACCGTGACACCAAACGTCTCTGGTTAGCCCCTAGAACACCCACGTAAAGTTTCGTGGCGATCCGACGTCGTTTGATGGGCTTACGATGATTACATAACGAATAAAGGTCCGGGGCCGACCGAGCCCGGCCCACGGGCCCACGGGACCCGAACCCAGAATTTTCCGGTTCCGAACATCTTAAAACATTGCCCCGAGGCACCACGCAAAATTTCGTGCCAATCCGACGTCGTTTGATGGGTTTTTGATAGGGTCCCAAAAAATTATCATTCCTCAAAAAATTAATGTCTATTCCTGAAACTTAACTTTTTGTGCAATATGTATATATAGGGGAGGGGTGTGTGTTGGGAAGGGCTTGCCTGGGTGAGGCTTGGCAGCGCCCAAGGAGGCCTTGTTGGCCGAGAAACAAGGCTGCCAAGGCCTTGTACACAAGCTAAATTGCCCCAAGCAAGCCACGAACTCGAGAACCAAGTGCCCCTCCTGCCCACGTTGCCTAGGAATGTTGCCCAACGACTTGGTTTCTCGCACAACGACTCGTGTACATAGGCCCAACGAGCAGCAAACCTCGAAAATTATCAATCCTCGAAAATTTAATGTCTGTTCCTGTCACAATGCTTTTTGTGAAATATGTATATATAAGGGAGACATGGGGCTTGAGCAACCCCAGTGCCCAACTAAGGCCAGTGAGGGCATACGAGATGAGAGGTTTCAAGCCTATTGTAGCACGAGGTGTGTCTCCCCAAGCCATGTAGCCTAGAAATCTAGCCTCGTGCCTTGTAAATGCCCCACATCATGCCTAGTTGTAAGCACGTTTGCTAGTGAATTGATGGATGCTTGGCAAAGACGCCCCACATTGTGCACCATGTTGCCTAGTAGACAAGCCATGTTGCCTTGAATTATGCTTGTTTCCCACACGACGACTAGAACGATGGCTTGACGATGGCCTACAATGGGCATGCCTTCAAAAAATTATCATTCCTCAAAAAATTAATGTCTGTTCCTGTCACTTTACTTTTTGTGCATAATGTATATATAGGGGGGTAAGGTGTCTTGGCCAAGCTAGTGCGGCCCCTCTCTTGAACTAGCACTAGCAGACCATCTTGTTGGCAGGATCAAAGCATGTGAAAACATTATGGGTGATGAAGTGTGTTGGCACGCCCAAGCCTTGACCTGATACACCACAAGATGGACCGCCATGATGGGTATGAGATGAGAATCCTCATGTCGTCTCCATCATGGCATTCAGCCATGGGTTATCATTGCCTTCGGGCAATGGTGCCCATGGCTGGCCGCTTCGAGGACGTCATGGGATATCGTTGCCTTCGGGCATCGGTGCCCATGACCGCCATGATGGGTATGACATGAGAATTCTCATGTTGTACCCATCATGGCAATCAGCCATGGGTTAACATTGCCTTCGGGTAGTGGTGCCCATGGCTGGCCGCCATGATGGGTATGAGATGAGAATCCTCATGTCGTACCCATCATGGCATTCAGCCATGGGTTATCATCGCCTTCGGGCAGTGGTGCCCATGGCTGGCCGCTTTCGAGAACGTCATAGGTTATCGTTTCCTTCTGGCAGCGGTGCCCATGGCTGGTCGCCT
>JAQQBG010000241.1:42500-45079 GCA_032199755.1 Ambrosia artemisiifolia | reverse complement strand
CACTGATTGGAAAAGCTAATGTCTGTTCCTGTCACTATGCTTTTTATTCAGAATGTATATATAGGAGGGACATGGGGATTGACACACCCCTAGGGTCCTTTCAGTGTCGGTGAGCGACCAGGCAAAAAGAGGCTGGCCTAGTAAACTAAGCACGATGCACTATGAACAAGCATAGTGCCATGCCTAAGCCCCACTTTGTTCTTGGATGTTGCATGCTAACGTGACCACCATGCTTGTTGACATGCACATCGCCCAACTCGTTGCCTAAGGAACTGACCACGATGCCTTAGCCTGACACACCCCAAGGTCCTTTCAGGGTTGGTGAGTGACCAGGCAACAAGAGGCTGGCCTAGTAAACTAACGGTGCACTGTGAACAAGCATAGTGTGCCTTTGCCTAAGCCACACGTTGTTCCAGGATGTTGCCAGGAGGGCCTTGTCCCTTGCCCAAGCCCCACATCGATGCCTAAGGAACTGACCACGATGCCTTAGACTGACACACCATGGGTGCTTTCAGGATTGGTGAGCGACCAGGCAACAAGAGGTTGGCCTAGTAAACTGACCACGATGCACTGTGAACAAGCATAGTGTGCCTTTGCCTAAGCCACACGTTGTTCCAGGATGTTGCCAGGAAACCATGCCTTGTCCCTTGCCCAAGCCCCATATCGATGCCTAAGGAACTGGCCACGATGCCTTAGACTGACACACCATGGGTGCTTTCAGGATTGGTGAGCGACCAGGCAACAAGAGGTTGGCCTAGTAAACTGACCACGATGCACTGTGAACAAGCATAGTGCCTTGCCTAAGCCCCACTTTGTTCCAGGATGTTGCCATACAACCATGCCTTGTCCCTTGCCAAGCCCCACATCGTTGCCTAAGGAACTGACCACGATGCCTTTGATTGACACACCATGGGTCCTTTCAGGATTGGTAAGCGACCAGGCAACAAGAGGCTGGCAAAGTAAATTCTGACCACGATGCACTGTGAACAAGCATAGTGTGCCTTTGCCTAAGCCACACGTTGTTCCAGGATGTTGCCAGGAAACCATGCCTTGTCCCTTGCCCAAGCCCCACATCGTTGCCTAAGGAACTGACCACGATGCCTTAGACTGACACACCCTTGGGTCCTTTCAAGGTTGGTGAGCGACCACGCAATAAGAGGCTGGCCTAGTAAACTAACCACGATGCACTGTGAGCAAGCATAGTGACATGCCTAAGTCCCCACATTGTTCCAGGATGTTGCCCGAGTACAACGGGCTCGAATACGATCGAAAGGGCCAACGGGCCCGAACACAACCCGTTAAACTATTTTACCCGAAAACATGATACGATGACACTAATCAACTCTAACCATGCCCGCGAGCAAGCACGCAAAGTTTCGTGGCGATTAGGCGTCGTTCGGTGGTGTTTCGGAGAACACCGGGTGTTGGATGGATGACCGGCCCGCGGGCCCACGGACCCGAAAGCAAAGTATTTTTACGGGACCCTTTTATTTCGTTATTTCGAAGGCTCACACAAAGTTTCATGGCGATCCTAGATCGTTTGATATGGTTTAGGGCCAATCACATAGTCCGGCGCACCGTCAATGGCCCGGTCAACGGGCTGACCCGATCAAGGCGGACCGTGACACCAAACGTCTCTGGTTAGCCCCTAGAACACCCACGTAAAGTTTCGTGGCGATCCGACGTCGTTTGATGGGCTTACGATGATTACATAACGAATAAAGGTCCGGGGCCGACCGAGCCCGGCCCACGGGCCCACGGGACCCGAACCCAGAATTTTCCGGTTCCGAACATCTTAAAACATTGCCCCGAGGCACCACGCAAAATTTCGTGCCAATCCGACGTCGTTTGATGGGTTTTTGATAGGGTCCCAAAAAATTATCATTCCTCAAAAAATTAATGTCTATTCCTGAAACTTAACTTTTTGTGCAATATGTATATATAGGGGAGGGGTGTGTGTTGGGAAGGGCTTGCCTGGGTGAGGCTTGGCAGCGCCCAAGGAGGCCTTGTTGGCCGAGAAACAAGGCTGCCAAGGCCTTGTACACAAGCTAAATTGCCCCAAGCAAGCCACGAACTCGAGAACCAAGTGCCCCTCCTGCCCACGTTGCCTAGGAATGTTGCCCAACGACTTGGTTTCTCGCACAACGACTCGTGTACATAGGCCCAACGAGCAGCAAACCTCGAAAATTATCAATCCTCGAAAATTTAATGTCTGTTCCTGTCACAATGCTTTTTGTGAAATATGTATATATAAGGGAGACATGGGGCTTGAGCAACCCCAGTGCCCAACTAAGGCCAGTGAGGGCATACGAGATGAGAGGTTTCAAGCCTATTGTAGCACGAGGTGTGTCTCCCCAAGCCATGTAGCCTAGAAATCTAGCCTCGTGCCTTGTAAATGCCCCACATCATGCCTAGTTGTAAGCACGTTTGCTAGTGAATTGATGGATGCTTGGCAAAGACGCCCCACATTGTGCACCATGTTGCCTAGTAGACAAGCCATGTTGCCTTGAATTATGCTTGTTTCCCACACGACGACTAGAACGATGGCTTGACGATGGCCTACAATGGGCATGCCTTCA
>JAQQBG010000241.1:0-2500 GCA_032199755.1 Ambrosia artemisiifolia | reverse complement strand
TTGCCCCGAGGCACCACGCAAAATTTCGTGCCAATCCGACGTCGTTTGATGGGTTTTTGATAGGGTCCCAAAAAATTATCATTCCTCAAAAAATTAATGTCTATTCCTGAAACTTAACTTTTTGTGCAATATGTATATATAGGGGAGGGGTGTGTGTTGGGAAGGGCTTGCCTGGGTGAGGCTTGGCAGCGCCCAAGGAGGCCTTGTTGGCCGAGAAACAAGGCTGCCAAGGCCTTGTACACAAGCTAAATTGCCCCAAGCAAGCCACGAACTCGAGAACCAAGTGCCCCTCCTGCCCACGTTGCCTAGGAATGTTGCCCAACGACTTGGTTTCTCGCACAACGACTCGTGTACATAGGCCCAACGAGCAGCAAACCTCGAAAATTATCAATCCTCGAAATTTAATGTCTGTTCCTGTCACAATGCTTTTTGTGAAATATGTATATATAAGGGAGACATGGGGCTTGAGCAACCCCAGTGCCCAACTAAGGCCAGTGAGGGCATACGAGATGAGAGGTTTCAAGCCTATTGTAGCACGAGGTGTGTCTCCCCAAGCCATGTAGCCTAGAAATCTAGCCTCGTGCCTTGTAAATGCCCCACATCATGCCTAGTTGTAAGCACGTTTGCTAGTGAATTGATGGATGCTTGGCAAAGACGCCCCACATTGTGCACCATGTTGCCTAGTAGACAAGCCATGTTGCCTTGAATTATGCTTGTTTCCCACACGACGACTAGAACGATGGCTTGACGATGGCCTACAATGGGCATGCCTTCAAAAAATTATCATTCCTCAAAAAATTAATGTCTGTTCCTGTCACTTTACTTTTTGTGCATAATGTATATATAGGGGGGTAAGGTGTCTTGGCCAAGCTAGTGCGGCCCCTCTCTTGAACTAGCACTAGCAGACCATCTTGTTGGCAGGATCAAAGCATGTGAAAACATTATGGGTGATGAAGTGTGTTGGCACGCCCAAGCCTTGACCTGATACACCACAAGATGGACCGCCATGATGGGTATGAGATGAGAATCCTCATGTCGTCTCCATCATGGCATTCAGCCATGGGTTATCATTGCCTTCGGGCAATGGTGCCCATGGCTGGCCGCTTCGAGGACG
This sequence comes from Ambrosia artemisiifolia, assembly GCA_032199755.1. Taxonomy (NCBI): domain Eukaryota; kingdom Viridiplantae; phylum Streptophyta; class Magnoliopsida; order Asterales; family Asteraceae; genus Ambrosia; species Ambrosia artemisiifolia. Next base: position 1,386 of record JAQQBG010000241.1, on the reverse strand, counting down.
TCATGGGATATCGTTGCCTTCGGGCATCGGTGCCCATGACCGCCATGATGGGTATGACATGAGAATTCTCATGTTGTACCCATCATGGCAATCAGCCATGGGTTAACATTGCCTTCGGGTAGTGGTGCCCATGGCTGGCCGCCATGATGGGTATGAGATGAGAATCCTCATGTCGTACCCATCATGGCATTCAGCCATGGGTTATCATCGCCTTCGGGCAGTGGTGCCCATGGCTGGCCGCTTTCGAGAACGTCATAGGTTATCGTTTCCTTCTGGCAGCGGTGCCCATGGCTGGTCGCCTTCAAGATTGTCCCTTATCGAGATTTGTCCCGCTGTTGTGATGCTTCTATTCCAAACATCATAGATAGATAAGCTGAGAGCAGGAACCCTGGTGCATCCAAACTCTTCATTCGGCCCATAGCGTCGTCTGCCATGAGTAATATGCATCGAACCCCATATCCTCAAAGCTTGCCTGCATATGATGTTTGGAATCCAAGCATCACAATATTTCCATCATGGGTATTGAAACCAAGTGGGGGTGGTGAGGATTGCTGGATGGCAAAGGGATGCAACACCGCATGGTGCCCATCGTCTAAGGCTCATACCTCCTTATTGCTCCCTTGATGCCTCTTTATCGGTGATGGAAAATGCGGGGCAAATCTGTTGCCTACGAAGCTTTTTTCTTTGTTGCCTTTGATACTGTTTTCGCATCGCCCGGTACATTCGAGGGATCGCTTTGGCTTGTGGTTGCCTGCTTGGCCTCTAGGCTTATGGCTGGTGACTACTAGCACGGTGGTTTTTGTGAATGCCAACCGTAAAGGTGCATGAGTGGTGTTTGGTTTGTTACGGGTGGTTGGCTCTTGCTTGCGCAACAACTTCCACCTGACTTACCTCTTCAATTGTTTGTTTAGGCATATTTTGCCTAAGCATATTGTGGGTTTCCTGTGTTGCCTACCTAAACTATGGTATTGTTTCTGGCTGATCAAAGTTGCTTTCGTCTTGTGTCACTAACATGGCATCGGATGAACCTTGAAGCTCTCTCTTTGCACCACATTGTTAATGCTTGTGTTGATGTTGTGGCACATTGAGCGTTGCTTGTTATCTTTGATACGGAACCTGATGTTGGCATGGGTCCTTTGGGATCTTCTTTCTGCCTACGTTTAGCGTTCGCGCTTCTCTTAAAATGACTGCCTAGCCCGTATGGCTCGTACCGCGGGTGGGTATTGTCAAAAGAGGAATGCTACCTGGTTGATCCTGCCAGTAGTCATATGCTTGTCTCAAAGATTAAGCCATGCATGTGTAAGTATGAACAAATTCAGACTGTGAAACTGCGAATGGCTCATTAAATCAGTTATAGTTTGTTTGATGGTATCTTGCTACTCGGAT
>JAQQBG010000240.1:37500-40000 GCA_032199755.1 Ambrosia artemisiifolia | reverse complement strand
TTCTATATATTTTGATATTGAAAATCATATTTTTGAGATTGACAATGATCATCCTGAACTAGAAAGTTCTTTTTATCGGAATTCTAGTTATCTCAATAATGGATCTAAGAGTAAGAATCCCGAACACGATCCTTACATGAATGATACTCAGTATACTTGGAATAATCACATTAATAGTTGCATTGACAGTTATCTTCAGTCTCAAATCTGTATTGATAGTTACATTGTAAGTGGTAGTGACAATTCCAGTAACAATTACATTTCTAGTTCCATTTGTGGTGAAAGTGGAAATAGTAGTAAAAACGCGGATGCCAGAACGATTGATCAAATTATACGAGAAAGTTATACTGATCTGGATGTCACTCAAAAATACAAGCATTTGTGGGTTCAATGCGAAAATTGTTATGGATTAAATTATAAGAAATTTTTTAAATCAAAAATGAATCTTTGTGAACAATGTGGATATCATTTGAAAATGAGTAGTTCAGATAGAATCGAACTTTCGATCGATCCGGGTACTTGGGAGCCTATGGATGAAGACATGGTCTCTCTGGATCCCATTGGATTTCATTCGGAGGAGGAGCCTTATAAAAATCGTATCGATTCTTATCAAAGAAAGACAGGATTAACCGAGGCTGTTCAAACAGGCATAGGGCAACTAGACGGTATTAACGTAGCAATTGCGGTTATGGATTTTCAGTTTATGGGGGGTAGTATGGGATCCGTAGTCGGGGAGAAAATTACCCGTTTGATTGAATACGCTACTAAAGAATTTCTACCTCTTATTATAGTATGTGCTTCCGGAGGGGCACGCATGCAAGAAGGAAGTTTGAGCTTGATGCAAATGGCTAAAATATCTTCTGCTTTACATGATTATCAATCCAATAAAAAGTTATTCTATGTGCCAATCCTTACATCTCCTACTACCGGTGGGGTGACAGCTAGTTTTGGTATGTTGGGGGATATCATTATTGCTGAACCCAATGCCTACATTGCCTTTGCGGGTAAAAGAGTAATCGAACAAACATTAAATAAAAAAGTACCCGACGGTTCACAAGCGGCTGAGTATTTATTCCAGAAGGGCTTATTCGATCTAATCGTACCACGTAATCCTTTAAAAAGCGTTCTGAGTGAGTTATTTCAACTCCACACTTTCTTTCCTTTGAATCAAAATTAAAACATTAAGTTCAATTATTTTGAGCAAACAAGTAATTAGTTTATCGGAATCCAAGTAAAAATTAGACGAATGGGGTTTTCTTTGTTGACATAAGATCTAATTGTATAAAGAATCAAAAGTCACAGAAAATAGAAAATCTGTCCCCTTTTATATATTCCCGATTATTGATCAAGAAGCCTCTATTAACATAACAAGATAAAAGATGAAATTCTTATAACAAATAAAAAGAAATATCTTCTTCTCGTCATATATAAGAAAACTCTATAAAATATAGAATTTTTTATCTTTCTATATCTTACGATAATCCTATTTTGACTAAGAATCCCTGCTGGATGGGATTCTAACAAACCCTTCAATTCAATATAAATAGAATCTAAATAAATAAGTAGAATCTAATTCATTTTTAAGAAACTTTTTGCTTAATAAATGAAATTCGAAGACAAGAGCAAAAAATGAAGAAAATAATATCTTATCCATATCCTTTCAAATCCTTCATGTAGAAAGAGAAAAAACTACATTATATACTCACTTAGATAGATACTTATATCTATTTAAGTAATAATCATTTAAGTAATAATAATTCCAATTTAGAATTCTCAAATTATAATAAGTAAGATATCCTTATATATATAATAAGATATATAATAAGATATCTTTATATTATCAATAATAAATAGAAAAAAAATCTAAATAATAATAACAGGTACAAATAGTAAATCGAGGTACCCATTCTATGACAACTCTTAACTTTCCCTCTGTTTTGGTCCCTTTAGTAGGCCTAGTATTTCCGGCAATCGCAATGGCTTCTTTATTTCTTCATGTTCAAAAAAATAAGATTGTTTAGAGCCGATGGCACAAAATCTCATCTATTTTTTTTTTTCAATTGACGTTTGTATCATAATACAACACAGATATCCATTTAGCAAAATATGGTATAAATTGGTATAAGCGGCTTCCGCCGAAAAATTCTTATGTCTCCAGAAAATTCTATGTTCTAGCTATTTTCAAATAGACCCGAATCGGCGGATGGCGGAACTGTAACGTGGGTCTATCTATATGTATGTGGCTATCTTTAGTGAGATCATACGAAGGGTATGTTATTTGTTTAGATCTAACCAATTTAATGAATTACTCCTAAAGGTTCACATCAAACTAATGCTAGTTGATGCGAGTTACTTCGGAAACAAACGGACTAAAGTCAAATTCATTTGGGGTATTCTCTCAATTCCAAAAAAAGCAACGGGATCAAGTATGAGTTGTCGATCAGAACATATATGGATAGAACCTATAAAGGGGGCTCGAAAAACTAGTAATTTCTGCTGG
>JAQQBG010000240.1:27500-32500 GCA_032199755.1 Ambrosia artemisiifolia | reverse complement strand
CTTTCAATCAGTATTGGAAAGAGGTGCTAAAAAATATCTTTCTTCCTTTACTTGTTATTTGTCGATGTAAAATAATGTCCCATTCAATAGAAAATTATTGAATTGAAAATAAGAAATTTCTCGCCATTATGAGTTTAGGGCTATAAACTAAGGATCAGGTAAAATGTGAATCTGATAAGTTAGTTTCTAATAATTCATGAAATTGATTAGAATATTGCCGCAATTGTAAGTAGATTTTAGATCTTTGTTATTCATAGTTGTATAAGCGCTTTTTGTTGGAATATTTTTTTATCTTTTAAGAAATTGGTTAGTCGTCCAGTAACAAGTAAGAATAGGAAAATTGATTCGATAAACGAAAAAGAACAACGAATGAAATAATTGGAATCACTAATGCATGCATTGTTGTATTAGATCGAAATATGAAGGTTCTTTGTTGACCTAACTATGACCTAACTACAAAGAGGCAGATTTCTAATATGGAAAGATACAAAATAGAACTTCTAAAGCAAAAGATAATAGAAATGACTAGTCTTAGAATATAGTTGAACCAAAACACCTATTTTTTTTCTTCGGGTGATCGTGTGATAACTTTTTGTTCTCATTCATTCAAGATATTATATGAGTGAACCTATTACGGAATCTAATTAGTTAAAAAGAAAGTAAATTTTTGATAAGATTACTGTTCGCTCTAAAATATAAAATAGATTCGAAAAAAAAAATGATCAAAATAGGAATAATTTTATAATTTGATTCCATAATGATTCGAAAAGAGTTTCATTTTAAAACGAAATTACACGACCCAATGTTTATTATTCGTTTATAAGTTGAGTTGAAAAATGATCCAAGAATGCATTCGCTGATTGCAAACGCGGTATGCGTAGATGTTACAGATGATTAATCAATTTCTTTTTTATAAAGTTGTGACTTTATCCTTGTTAGTGCTGTCTATAATGATATCTGAATCAAAAACTTGCAATTGGTATTTTTGTTTCTCTCCTATTTTGTAAAAAAGGAAACTCAGGTAAGTGCTTTTTTTATAAACATATGTATAAAAAGAACATATTTCATTTAGCTCCTTGATGCCTATCATAACTAGTTATTTCGGTTTTTTACTAGCGGCTTTAACTATAACCTCAGCTCTCTTTATTGGTCTGAGCAAGATACGACTTATTTGAAATGAATTGCACAATTCATAAAAGGAAATCTTTTCGCGAACTTCTGTGTATTTCTAGTTACTTATCGTGTCAATTACCAATTCTTGATCATTGAGATTCATGGTAATTCGGATTAATATTTAGGTATAGATATTACCTCTTTTTCTCCTTTCAAACAAATTGAAATGATTGAAGTTTTTCTATTTGGAATCGTGTTAGGTCTAATTCCTATTACTTTGGCTGGATTATTTGTAACTGCATATTTACAATACAGGCGTGGCGATCAGTTGGACCTTTGATTAATTAAAATCTCTTTTTTTGATTGACCTCCTCCTTTCTTTAATATCCAGGAGGTCAAATTAAGATTGCTGTTCCAGTTCCAGTTAGTGTTTCAGTCGAATTCGATCGAAGAAGATCCGAATCACGCTCTGTAGGATTTGAACCTACGACATCGGGTTTTGGAGACCCGCGTTCTACCGAACTGAACTAAGAGCGTTTTCTTATCATAAAAGAGAAGACTGTAAAGAAAAGGATTGGTCCCAATACATCTTGTATGCATACTATATAGTATCATAAGAATGAAAGATTCTATATGATATGTCCAATGTGAGTTGATCTCAAAAAATCCCTCGTTACTGCTCCTTTGAGCAGTAATAGGTAGGGATGACAGGATTTGAACCCGTGACATTTTGTACCCAAAACAAACGCGCTACCAAGCTGCGCTACATCCCTTCCATTGGTCTACAGTGTCATTGTAGAGAATTCCTGTCTTGTTTTCCACATCGTTATCTCCTCTATTAAAATCTAGAAATTTGATTTTCATTTCGTCTTTTTGGTCTCATTTAACATATAATAATAGTAAAATACTTCTATCTATATGAAATATGGAACGGAACCCCAAGGAAAAATAACTGAGTCTTTTGGGGGAATATTGGGGAAGAAGGGGACGTTTTTTTCTGTATTTAACAAAAAGTAAATAAGATTTACTAGATCATTGTACATTTCAATATGTATTATCTTATGTATTACAATAAAATGAAGGAGGTTTTTCCATGCGAGATCTAAAAACATATCTTTCCGTGGCACCGGTACTAAGTACTCTATGGTTCGGTGCTTTGGCAGGTTTATTGATAGAGATTAATCGTTTTTTCCCGGATGCATTGACGTTCCCCTTTTTCTAGTTTTTGACGCGGGAAGGACTAAAGAAGATTAGAGATACAATTAAATAACAGCCCCCTCTTTTCTCTTTTTTCCCTTTTTAGAATAAGGGAGGAAAGAGAAAGAAGAAAAGTGCATTCAACAACTGTGAGACTCGGGGTCGGGTTGGAATTCAATTAATATGAAATTTCTATGGAAGTCGAATACAAACAGTGGTTATAGGGAAAGAGTATTATACAAGATACTTATATGAAATGCTGTACTGTTATTGAAAGGTTAGAAATCTTTCTATCTTATTTCCTATATTGATTGTAGTGAAATCTTGCATAAGAGGATAGCAAGTTACAAATTCTATTTTGTTTTTTACTTCCTTTCTTCTTTTTCGTTTCGGATTGAAAGAGGAAGAGTTGATTAAATGAAAAATTCAAAGGAGGTTCATGGCCAAGGGTAAAGATGTGCGAATACCGGTTCTTTTGGAATGTACCGCTTGTGTTCGAAACAGTGTTAATAAGGAATCAACGGGCATTTCCAGATATATTACTCAAAAGAACCGGCACAATACGCCTAATCGATTGGAGTTACTAAAATTCTGTCCATATTGTTACAAACATACGATTCACGGGGAGATAAAGAAATAGATTGAAGCGAGCACTTGCGCCCTTATCTTACAAGGAAAGGGAAAAATTACATTATATATAACATATTTAACATAGTTAAAGATAATTATAAACAAACCAAATCCTATTTATTTATTCTAATTAGAGATCCGGCTGAAATAGGATTTTAGGGATAAGAAATAAACTAACCAAACCAAACCATGGATAAATCCAAGCGAACTTTTCTTAAATCCAAGCGATCTTTTCGTAAGCGTTTGCCCCCGATCCAATCGGGGGATCGAATTGATTATAAAAACATGAGTTTAATTAGTCGATTTATTAGTGAACAGGGAAAAATATTATCTAGACGAGTAAATAGATTGACCTTGAAACAACAACGATTCATTACTATTGCTATAAAACAAGCTCGTATTTTATCTTTGTTACCTTTTCTTAATAATGAGAAACAATTTGAAAGAACCGAGTCGACCACTAGAACTCCTAGTCTTAGAGCCAGAAAAAGATAGGTTTACTCTTTATTCACTTGAATTCAAACCCCCATCCGAACTCAAACGCGGATTGCTATTTTGTTGGAAAAATCCAAGAATCCGGATTGAATTCTCGTGTCGTAAGAAAAAAAAAGAAGAATCTGGGAAGAAGAAATTTTTTTATTGAACGTGTTGATTCATATTTATTTTGACTACTTTATCATATTTTATCATATTCTATTCATTTTTATTCGACCTTCCCGGAGTTCATTCTCCGGGCAACTCCGTTTAACCGGTGGATTCCTTCCAACTTACTTCTTTTATGATCTCGTTGGAAATCATATAAAGACAATTCCTATTTGATATAGCTATTTGTGCAAGTATTTTACGATTAAGAAGCAACTGTCTCTTGTACAGATCATTTATGAATCTACTATAACTATAGCATACCCCCCTTTCGCGAATTGCTGCATTTATTCGAGTGATCCACAAACGACGAAAATTTATTTTTTGCCTATCCCTATCCCGATGAGCCGAAACCAAAGCTCTTATTTTTTGTTGAGTAATAGTTCGAGTAAGTCTTGAATGAGCCCCCCGAAAGCTTGATGCAAATAAACGAATTTTTGTTCTACGTCTCCGAGCGATATATCCCCGTCTAATTCTGGTCATTGAATAAATGAAACTTTAACGAATAACTAATAGATTTCCTTTCTTTCAGTTATTCTTTTGCCCCTTTCCTAGTATATTAATAACAAAACGGATTTTTCCAATGTATAAACTAATAATTCCAATGGCTTTGGCTACTATAACCTTCCCAACCACAATTTTTTCTTTTTTCTAGGCATTTCACCTCGAAATACGAAATTTTACTATACTAGGGATTAAAAAAGAAAAGTAATGATAAAGAAATAGTGGATTCCATCGTTTCTATGGTTACTTCTTAAACGGTGAGGTCTTCTCTATACACCGGAGCCTTTACTTCATTTAATCAATGTTATTGCTAACTTGTATAGTTCACATTCTTCGGCTCTACCCATGAATTATCCAGTAATAGGTCTTTCACAACGAGCTCTACCTATACAGTAACGGTATTTAATTATGAAGATTGGCTGGGTAGCTGACCCTGTTAGTCCGTTCTTGCAAGAGGGGTCTATGTTAACTAAGATTTCCTCCGCTTAATGGATAACCATTTGCTACCAATGGAGAATTGCTTCTCATCTTGAATTGAGGTGAGTGTATTTACACCAACAGAAACCATAAATTTCATACACAATAAAAGGGATCTCATCGATTTTTAGATAGGAAATGTAGTTCGTTTTTCCGTTCTATCCTATTTGATCATTGATATTCGAACATTGTTCTCTTTCCTTTGTTCTAGTTCATGATCTGAACGAGTCGCACATACACCCTAGTACATGTTCCTCGACGCTGAGGGCATCCCCGAAGCGCGGGGGATTTTGTGACATTTCTAATTGGCTGTCTTGTATTTCTAATAAGTTGTTTAATCGTTGGCATGTTGAATTATATACATAATGGGCTGGTTTAGATCGATCCTAACCGGATGATTATGAATGACTTTTATTCAATAGAATAATAAATAAAAA